>JASJUZ010000319.1:0-23530 GCA_037159825.1 Tupiocoris notatus | reverse complement strand
GAACACTCTCTTCAACTATGTCGTAAGGAAAAAAATTCCGATTTTAATATAGAAATTAAGAAAAATAAAAATGATTAAAATTACAATAGTTGCTGCGGAAATTTCCCCGAAAGTTACCAATCTGTTTTTCGGTTGGAACGTTCACACATGTTCTGAATAATTACTATCAGAAATGGATAGTCTCCTTCAAATAATATTAATGCGAATGAATTATAAACCACTGTACAATCATTTGCAGCGCTTTTTGGTTTTTTTGTTTTTTTTTAATCGGATATTCGTATTCTACAAACCTTGAAACGTAAAACATCAAATTTTGAGGGGATGAGATATATATTTTTTTCATGAGCGATTACAATGGTTTATTATTATAATAAACCAACAAATTCTGTCCGTCCGCCGTCAACACTTTTCTGAGGAAACTGGAACAGCGAAATTATTTAATAAACGTAGGGGTTTTGGTTACTTATCGATACTGCCTAGTGGATGGCGGATTTTAGTGACCATTAGTGACGTATGATTTTACAAAGTAACCAAAACTCCTACGTTTTAGTTTTCAAAAAACGCAAAATTCCCTAAAACTCTCCAGTATAGGTACCTCTACGAAATAAATAGATACCTTTCCGAAAACCCCATTTCTCATTGTGTTGTCACTGTGTAGACCTCGTTGCGAAAAGTCATCCGTCTACAGACTCAGACTCCGTCGAGTCTCTATTATTAATACGGCGGCAGTGGCGTCCTAATTTCTACCAGCTTCCGTCCCGTGGTTCACATCGTCCCAATTTCGAATTGATAACAAATTCGACCCCGCTGGTTTATTGTGACAAAAAACGCTGCACATGATTGTACAGTGGTTTATTATTCCTTCGCTTCAATTATGATTTAAGAAGATAATCCTTTTATGATAGTAATTATTCCGACAATTGTGACGTTCCCACCGAAAAACAGATGGTACCTGTGGGGAAAAACTCCGTAGCAATTATTGTGATTTTAATAAGTTTTATTATTCTTAATTTCCTAATTAAAAACTAAATTTTTTGCCAAACATCCAATTTTGAAGGGGGTTAGACAATTTTTTTTCTTGGGCAATTACAATGGTTTATTATTAAATAATTATCCAAAAAATAAAAAATAAAATTTTACGCGTTGAAGAATGTAAACCGTTCGAATAAAATTTTTTTGTTTCGTAGGGCGTTTTTTGGTTTTTATTCAATTTAGTAAAAAACCTTCGTAACAAAATTTTTCGAGAATTTTTCGCCAAAGTATAAACATTTCTTGAGCTTTTTTTGTGGGTTGTGATGAAAAATGGTTTGAAGTAATAATCGTAACACGCTGCTTTTCCTGCGCTAATTTCATTCAATTGTTTTCTCCAGGGACGAAAATCGTACGCGACGCTGGGTTCCTCCTTCCATAGTCAGGCGAGATGCTGCCCTCACAGCAGAAGAAAAAACAGATGTCATCTTTCGCAGAGTGAGCTTTCAATTTTGAATAAAATTTACAGCTCTTATGAAAAATGTGTTGTTTTTTCTTCAGAATTTATCCCCGTTTGGAATATTTTAAAATTCGATTCGCGATTTTGCAGGTGCGAGGTATCCTCAACAAGCTCACTCCTGAGAAATTTGACAAGCTAAGCGATGATCTTGTAAAGGAAGAACTCAACACTGATGTTATTCTCAAAGGTGTCATTTTCTTGGTAAGAAACGCGCATCGCTCTTGAACCGATGCGTTGATCTATAAATTTCCTCTGCCCTCATTGGTTGATTTTCTTTGCAGGTGTTTGAAAAAGCACTAGATGAGCCGAAGTACAGTGCTATGTATGCACAGCTCTGCCGGCGTCTTTGCGAAGAGATCCGTACTCCCGATCAGGATGAGCCTTGCAGGTTTCGCTGCGTGCTTTTGTCCAGCTGCAAAGACCAGTTTGATAACCGATCCAAGCTCAGGAACAATAAGCGCAAATCGCTCGGAAATATAAAAGTGAGTTTTTGCGTTTTGGGCCGGTTTCTCGAACCACTGCTAATCGTCATCTTAGCCAACCCTGTCAAATCCAATTGACACCGGAATGGAAAGCGTTTTTTTTGAACCTTCGGCAGTTCGCTAACCACACCGTCAAAGCTTTTATTATCGTACGTACGATACTTGAAATAGGTGTACCAATTTCATTATAATAATTTTTGTCAGTTCGGATAAAGATCGTGTAAATGTGTCAAAAAAGGGCTTAGAAATTAGACGTGAGCCCCATTGAATCGTCCTCATCTTTGGTTAGCTCCTCCGCTGTCAATATAATATGTCCACCTATTGATATACAAATAAAACCTATTTACTGAACAGCTCATTTCCAAGATAACCTCGCATGTTACGTCCGAATTAAAAAATAAAGTACCTAGTTAAAATGAATCGTCCGGTTGAATATTCACCTAGGTAAAATCATTTTTGTTACACAATAGAATAATATTAACGGGCTTCGTTCAACTTACCTCCATTTATACGGAAATTCTCAGCAATCGCAGCACATCAAATAATTGAAAGGAAATTGCGATAGTACAGAAGAGGAGAGATCGGAAATGATCTCACAGCCTCAACTCGGTTTCAAGGCAGTTGTCAGCTTATCGACTTCTAATCGTCGGTTCTCGGGCGGTTGAAGTTATCATAAACTAACCAGTGATCAATCGCTAACTGAGGTACAAGAAACGCGTTTTCTGAGCTGTTCTCAGCTGAAGCTGTCAAAGTTAATCGTGGTACGAGAAGCCCGCCCTAAGATCGCGTTGTTTGACATTTATAGAATTCTAGAGTAATCTGTCGTCGAGTTGAAAAATGACAGATGGTATTTTTTTCTTATTTCAGTTCATTGGAGAGCTTTGCAAGCTTGGAATCCTTCAGCAGTCGATCCTCTACGAATGCTTGATTCAACTTCTCCAAAAGAACAAGAGCAAAACTCCAGAAGCAATGGCCGAGGATATCGAGTGTGTGTGCCAGATTCTCCGCACATGCGGTCACATTCTCGACAACAATGCACCAGCTGAGGTGAAACATTTTGCTCTGCACGTCACATTTGCACTGAAAATTTCACTGGCAGTTCCGTTGGCAATAGAGATTTTCCTCAGCAATCGCAATGATGGATGATCTGTATTTTCCAGGGAATAATGAATCAACTATTCGATCGAATGGCCTCCCTGTCCAAGAATCCTAGTCTGCCAATTCGCATCCGATTTATGCTACTGGATATCATCGAACTACGAAGGGACAAGTGGGTGCCTCGCAAGGTGTCCTATTCTGAAGGGCCACTTCCAATCAATCAGGTTTGTTTTTGAATATTTTTCTACTGTTTCGCCGTTTCACACCATTTTCCTTGATGTGAGAAAGAAATTAGGCGAAGTTTTTCTTGCCTGTTATATATTGTTGTATTGCCACATGGCTCGTACTGCAAAAGTGCCCTATTCTCATTTTATCAGTAGGTACCCACAATTTGATTTCGACTGATGATACGAGGGTTGTTCAGAAAGTGAGAGTACTTGAGCTCTCCTAGGATGGGATTTTTCCCCTAAGTTGGCAGCACTGCGTTGAAGGGAGGGATCAGAGAAAAATGAGTGGTTTACCATCTTGCTAGTATGACAACTCCGGTGTTGGTGAGTGTTTCTTTGAATAATGTCAAGTCAAAATCCTGCAGTGTGCGCTGTTCCCTTGTTGCGGAAGAGAAAACAGCTTCCAAAATTTTTTTCGCGCAGTGAACACGTTTATGGTGAAGGTATTATGAATATAACTAATATTCACTTGTGTAACTGTGTATATAAGGACGAAGAACTTTTGTTCATGATGATCAAAAGAGTGGAAGACCGTCAATTTTGACAGACGAGTTGGTGCAGAAAACCGAAGAAACTTTTTGTGTAGATTGACTCTGGATGAGCTATCGGCAATGATTCCTCAGCTCTTAATATCCCTGCTGTTCAAGAGAACCACAGAAACGTTAGTATTTCGAAAATTGTTAGCGCAGCGGGCGCAACACAGCTTACCAATGAGCCCAAATTGAAGCGAATCATCAACTCCGAGTTCATTCTGGAAAGATTTGAACTGGACGGTGAAGCGTGTCTTGACTTTATCATGACAGGAAATGAAACTTGGATAGCTCACTCCTGAGGCGATATGACAGTCTCAACAGCGGAGACATACCTCCTCAACGTTGGCAAAAATTTCAAAACCTAAATTCCTGCAAAAAAATCATTGCTTCCGTTTTGTGGGACCCAAAAGGCATTATTTTTGTCAAATTTTTCCACGTGCGGAAACGATTAAAGTGGCACGATACTTTGAAACGTTGAAAAAACGGTGAAGGGCCATTCAGAACAGGCAGAAAGGAATGCTAATCGAGGGAGTCCTTTTTCATTTGCGTGCACGCTGCCTGCATTGATCGAGAAGGCGATTACGTCGAAAAATAACTGATATGTGTCTGTGTTATATATCCTGATTTAAAAAATAATAATAAAATTGTTCGCAAATTTTTTATGCTAGATATTTTGTGTGCTCTTACTTTTTGAACAACTTCGTCGTAACTATAATTGAATTTAAAAATCGTTAGAGTTTTCTGTTTGAGAATGTCGCTTCATATTGCTCAATTATATAATCTCAGTCTCACCTTGGAGTTCTCAAACTTCTTGGAGCTCGTTTACCCAGTAGCGCTTAGTAATACAGAAAAAGCATTTCATGCATGGAATCCCAAGTTAGTGTCAATCAATCTGAAACTGATTGCTCAAAGTTTTTTGGTGCACGATCGCAATAAGTAACAATGCCAATGATCGGCTTAAGACTTGTAAGTATAATTTGTTAGTTGATAATTTTTATGATGCTATCCGAAACATTAGCGTGTAATCATTTTCGTCCCGGGTGTTTCAGCTGTCAGACGAAACAGGATCAACACCCCGCAATAACAACACTGAACGGCTGCCGCAGCAAGAATTGTTTCCCAAGCCCCTTAAGACACGTGGCCTGGACAACATCTTATCTGGCAGCTTATCTTTTCCGCAGCATGATAAATTCACGTGAGTTCATTCTGATATTGGGGAAACACTTGTTTGTTGATTGGGTTTGATAATGATCAGCAATCAGTTATCTCATCTTCACAGCGATGTCATCTGGATTGCTACAATTATAGGTCGGATCTTTTAACTACGACTGGGTCCTTTCCAATTAGGGATGGGATCTTGGTATTGATATTATCGAAATATTTTGGTTTCAAAATAGAAATATTTTTTAATAGGAATATCGAAAATTTGTTTTAATATCGTATCTTCTTTTCTTTTAAATCAATTATTATATCACTTAAACCTAACTTGTATGACTTGGAGGAGTAAAAAAATTGAATCATATGCTTTGCTGACTTGGCTTAAAAATCAGTAAATTGAAATAAGTTTTGACCTTTGACTTACCTATATGAGCTTAACCAATAAATAATTCAGGAACTTGGTTCTTTCAGATAAAAGCCCTTAAAATCGAACTTTATGATGCTTCTGATATGAAAAATAAATTTCGGAAATTACCTACCATTTATTCCCCAGAAATTATTAAATGGTCACAGAAATTCCATGCTAAATTTTTTCGTCATCTAAGAGGAGAAACGAAAACAATTTATAGAACGGACAACAGAACTTTTATAGTTAAAGCTCCAAACCATGATATTCCTACCCATATTAATATCAATATTTTCTTTCAATATCCCATCCCTATTTTCAATCTTAGCTAGATTGTCAAAAAAAATTCACATTCCATTGCATCTCAGTTTACTATGGTTTTATCTTGGTTCTCTGTTGCTTACACATTAATAATCCCAGTGATTCGCCTATTTGTATTTTCGGCTGTGTAGTTTTGGATCGCTAGTCTTAAGTATTCTTAAGAACCCCCTCAAATTGATGTACAGTTTTTGACTGTGGTCTAGCGTCGTCCTGATCGGAGTCTATTGACCGGCTTGCACCGCGTATATATTAAGGCCCGGAATTTGTACTGTAAGTATGCTTTTGTGATAAACAGAATCGCAACTCATTCGTCGGCAGCAGTGTATAGGTATATGCCTCAATCGCTGAGTTCGCTGTTTTTTTTGTTGTAAAAATGTTGAAATCCCTCCAATTAAACTCACAGTTTGCACTGAACTTGCGTAAAACTGGGTGAGGAATGAATATAGCGAATAGAGCCAAAATGGCGACTAAATAAATACTTATGAGTGTAACCCAAAGATGATTGACGGGAATGGAAAGTAGAGCAATATTGTACGACTGTCGGCTCTCCATTACAAATTGCAAAGTAATCGTGGTTGTAGGGATGGGATAATAAAAGAAATTATGGAAAATTAATATTGGTTAGAATATGGTTTCCTTATATTGATAGCAATATCAATGAAGAAAAAATATCGATATTCAATAAAATCGATAATTTGTTGCTTGAACTTTTGGAGGTTTTTTCCATCTCTGATGTCAAAAGATATTGTGTGATACGCCTGTGACCTTCAAATAATTTCTGGCGGTTTATTAACGGTCGATTATTTTAAAAATTTATCTCATATCGGAAGGATTGTAGAGTTGATTTTAAGGACTTTTATTTGGACGAACTAAGTTCTTGAATTATTTATCAATACCAAGATCCCATCCCTACATGGTAGATTGTGCCCAATAATTTTTGTTTCCTCACTCCGTTTTGAGGCTTCGTCCTTCAAAAATCAACAATTCATTTCAGAGCTGAGTTTTGCGAAGCATGAGATAACAAAATTCGACGTTTCAAATTATTCCCATTTAGGAAAACCACTTCAATATTTGTTAAACGATACGACCGTAGAATTGAGGCACTTTTTCGTTTTTATTCCGTGAATCGATTTTTTTTCCTTTTTGTCTTGACTGTAGCATTCTTCTGAAGGCTGATTATTAGTGATGCATGATTTCTTTCTCTTCTGTTTGTTGAAATTTCAGTTTCTCATGATACTCATTCTGTTTTTCTGTTGCAGTTACAACTCAAACGGTTACCAGAGCTCATTCAATCCTCTGGCGCCACCTAATTCTCGCGACAGGGGCAACCAAAGGCAGAACTTCCATCATATGCCGCAAAACAATTCACACTTTTATCCTCAGAACCGCTACAACAATAGTCAACATAATAACAACAATGCGAACAATGTTTCTTCTAGTAAGTAGTGTGTGAGGGTGGATTTTAAAAAATTTATATTGTACATTATAAATTAAATTTTATGTGTTTACCCATAGTCACTTGGTAATAATTGATGTTATATTTTTATTTGCACAGATAATAAAGATTTGGCTCCTCGCTTCATCAAGCGCATCATGACCAATCATGACAACCCGGGCAACATCGAACTCCGCCCGCCTGCCAACTCTATGTTCTTCAAACCTCCCAACACGAAGCCAGTTTCCTCTCTCTTCCCAGGTTGGTCACCTTATGAAAATCGAATTGTGAAAAATCAGATGCTAATTCCCCCGATTGCAAAAGGAAATTCCAAATATTTCAACTTCCAGGGAGAACGGATACTCCAGCTTCGATGAAACCGCAAAATCCACCGCCGATCCAAACAACCAAGGAAGTACCCATACTCATCAAGCAAGCATCGAATGATCGAGGGAAACCTAATAAGAAGGAAAAGGTTGGTTTATTTTGGTTTACGACTTCCTTGGGTTTTTGTTCAGCGGGCTGTGTAAAACTCGCCCCATTACTGTGATTGAGTTACAAACCGACATCCCTAGCCTTTCACATAATGAACGTTTTTACGTCACTTCAAATTTACATCTAAAATTACTTTCCTTTTTTTGCAGGCTGCAACAAAAGAAGAAACATTAAAGAAAGCCTGTAGTATTGCTGAGGAAGTGATGGGAGGTTTGAACATCGACGAAGCGGCGTCGAACTTTTCTGCATTGAAAATCCAAGATCGTCTGGTGCCCGAATGCGTCTCCTCAGCTATCACCTCCTCATTTACCAAGACTGGTCAGTGATCGATGCCTTCAATCGAAACCAATTTCAAATATATCTGTTCATTTCAGCTTATTTCATCCCATTCTATACTCGTCTTTATATTGTGATTTAGACGAAGAGCGAGTAAACCTGAGAGCCTTTGTTGCGACGCTGTTCAAAAACGGCTCTATGACTTCATCACAGTTCAGCGAAGTGTTCCGGTCCATCGTTAAAGCAGCCGTGGATCTAGACTCCACGAATTCACTAGTATTCCAATTTGTAGCAGGTGATTCCCTCATTTTAGTACATAATTGTAATTTGATTAGGTCCTCAGAAATCTGATAATTCATGGCGAAGAGAAAATATTTTCCCGCGCTTACGGTTTCTCCTTTATTTGATAAATAGCTTGAATATAATTCACTTCAATCTCTTTTGGTTTTATTGTTGCAGAAATGGCGTCTGTCGCAATAAAAGAGAATTTCCTATCAATAGCGCAAGTGGGCGACTTAACTGAAGATGGCGCTAACTATCCGTTGCTTTTCCTAACGTTATCTGAACTGCACAAGGCACTTGGCAAGGAACGGCTGTCCGAATTATTCATCTCTAGCAAGGTGAGTTCTGGCATATAGTTCATTATTAACATTAAATTATTATTTAACCTTATCGGTAAGTAAGAAAACCATAGTAATTTCAAGTTTTTTGATTTTTCAGGACCATTCTATTTAAAAAATAAAATTATTTGTCTAACGATAAAGCTGAAGAAAGTGTTAGGCCACTGTTCTAACAAGCATAGAACGATTTTTGTAGCTTTGAACATTTTCAAGTCATATTATCTTTACACCAAATATCTCAAAATCTTGAAAATTTCACGTTCAACTGCAATAACACAAGAACGATTAAAGCTATCAACTCCGTTCTTGACCCATTCGATTCAGCGTCAAAAAATCGATACACATTTATATCAAACAAACCTATGTTTCAAAAACCTTGGAAAATGCTAAGCAAATGTTAATTGTTAACAAAGCAAATGTTAATTGTTGAGTTAATTGCCAGTTCTAACGTGCCCGAATTTTTCCCCAGGTGAGTCTCATGAACGCCCTCAGCGATCAAGAAAGAACGAAAACCCGACTGAACGAAGTCCTTGAAGAACGTCATCTCGTGTTCTTGGAGCCACTTCTGGTTCTCGAACGTTACCTGTGGTCAGCTCTTGAACGGGAACCGACTGCTCAGTCGCTATATCGCTGTGCGAAAGAAAGCATCTCATCAGAACACCATTCATCGCCCGCCTTCATCACTGCCCTCATGACGGTCACTCTCAGATACATAACTCAGGTAACTTCACAATATTGCACCCCTCGTCGAATTAGAGAACAGCTAAAAAAGCTGATTATCGGGAAACGACGTTCCCGAGGAAATAAAAGAAAATGAGTAAAATTTTGGTATCTTACTCGAGTAAACGTGTTGAAATATTATCAGTAGTAATGGCTAACGATTATTTTCACGTTTCCAGGAGGCCTATGCGGGTAAATCTATTACCGAGACAGCCCAAGATGCTAAACTCCTCCAAGAAAAAGAAAAAGCGCTGCTTGAGCGGTTTAAGACCGTACTGCAAGCTTTTCTTCATGAAGATATCAATCTTCAAGTGACCGCCGTTTACGCTCTGCAAGTTTTCTGCTTCGCCATCGATTTTCCTAAAGGTTAGCTTCCATAAGGTTATGACAGCTGTAATAGTTATTTTATTATCGAGCCGCGTTTTTATTTGGAGTAAATTTTATTTCCAGGCATGCTTCTTCGCTGGTTCGTAAACCTGTATGACCTGGAAATTGTAGAAGAGGAAGCTTTTCTCAAATGGAGAGAGGACGTTACTGATGTCTATCCTGGAAAAGGAAAAGCCTTATTCCAAGTGAGTTTTTGACCAAATCTGTTATTTATTTATTTTTTAAGTATTTTTTTCTATTATTAGATGGATAGTGTGATGCGTTTGATCGCATAGGATGTCTATTTTGACGGATTACGTTGATTAACTTGAGGTGCATTTATGACTACGGTTTTTCAACAAGTTCTTCAAAAGAAAGACTACACGATTGAAAAATTTGGCCGCATTGATTTATCCTAGTCTTTTACTGTTCTGTACCTTCATCGTACTATGATGTTAGTTTAAAAAAAAGGAGTGCTTATCTGTTTTCTCATACATTCGCCTCCAAAGGCTTAACGGTAAAAGCTTTTTAATGCAAAAACATTAGCATTTATTGTGTCTTAAGACAACGGTGTGTAGAATGTAATCGTATCCGAAGCTTAGAAGACTATCGTTTTTCACTGCTGGATAGTTGAGGACAGGGATAATCAAAGATTTTTACTGAATCACTCGTTCAAAGATTGTGGAACCTCATTTCACCAAGATAGAAGACAGAGATTGTCACGAATTCGACTCATTTTAAATCAGTTATATTTTTATATCGATTTTGGCGTCTAGGCCGTCATCGGTTATAATCTTGAAGGTGTTAGAACCATTGGGACACCTTTATACACATCCATATGCAAGCATATATTCATTTATTCAATTATCCGTGTTCAAGGCTGGTTTTAACAACCGTATATTTGTGTCCTCGAATGACGGCGTCCAAAATTTTGAGTTATGAATTGACATCTGCCCTAGACTGGATGTACTTCACTTCAACGGGTTGTACGCCGTCAACACTTATCCGGCCAAACTATAATAGCTACATTCTTGAAATTTTCATCAAAAATCAATCTCGGTCACACAACGGCCCGATTCTTGAACCACATTGCTAGCTCAATTTTAAGGGTATTTTTGAGGGGGAGAGAAAATTCATAATTTCCAAGTGTTTTCAGAAAAAGGTGTATTCGGTATCGATTTCTGTAGATTTTTGAACGCTGAATCGAATGAGACCATCGCGGGGTCGATAGCAGTATTGGTTCTCGAGTTATCGCAGCTTTTGTGTCAAATTTGAGAGATTTTCAGGAATTATTTGGTACACTTAAAAAAGCAAAATGCAGCAAATGATTAGAGAACGAAAATAGTTACTTTAGTAAAAGTACTTTAGTACTTTTCATCGGTAGTGAAAAATATCAAGTATCGATACTTTATGGAAAGTATCGTATCTAAAAAAATATCGATAATTTCGGGTATCCACTCCCTAGTCAAAACATGTAAAATGCCATTATACACACCCAAACGCAAGCGTATATTTGCCGTATTTCATCATTTGCTTACGTATAATCGCGTCCAAAGGGATGGTTTTGTACCGATGTATATTCGTGTCCTCAGTTATCTACGTCCTGATAGTTCATTAGATATCCGCCCTGTCTTTAGACACATAACTGAGGAAACGAATATATTGCTAGTTTGAAAAGTTCATTCATTTGAGGACACCGACATAGAGCCAATTAATTCACAATACGTTGCCTCTTAGCAAGGATAATTGACGACACCAATGTACTCTTCGATAAAATGCTAATCCAGTCTTTCGGTTCCAGGTGAACCAATGGCTTACGTGGTTGGCTGAAGCCGAATCCGAAGAAGAGGAGGAAGACGATGGGGAAAACTAGAGCTACAATTGACCATAGGAAATTTAAACGCGGCTCGCCTCGTGGGACCGTCGACAAGACAAAGTTTTTCCAGCGCAAAGACATCGTTCGGACGAGAACTTGTTTTCGAGACCCCTCACTTCGCACGGCATGCATCGAATTGTGCGCTGGGCAGCTCGAAAATCGTATAATATGAGACAAACTTAAAAACACTGACTTTTAAGGTTAGCTCATGCTATTTCAACTTGTTCAACAACACTTGGACTCGAGCACAGCGGGACCTTCTCTCTCGTTCAAACGTTTTAGTTAATCCCCGCCCCCCACCGTCATCCTGAATCCCCATACAAACATTGCCATATTTGTAACAGTTTTATATATAATTATATTATACGTATAAATGACTAAAACAAATTAAGCTAATGAATTGAATTGTTTGATGTATTTCTCTCGCTGCTTGTCTCGAATAAAGCGATTTTCCTATTTTACCATTTTCAAAATGATGAACAACTGCTCTGCGATACCCTTCCCTTTTGCCCTTTTTTTGAAATAGCTAATTCGTATAGGGTTATTACATAATTCTTCTAGATCTATAATTTTATTTATATATATCGTATAATTTTTTAAAAATTCAAATCAAAAACATAATATGCGGTTCGATTCGGGAAAAAATCCTACATTTTCTCCCCCCCTGTATTTCCACTTTGAATTCTTCATGTGTAAACTGGTTGTCGTGTGAGTTCTATTTGTTGTACAGACACCATTTTGTATTGTCTTTCTTCGATGATGAGATTTCTGTTAAATTTTCCGTAGTAATAATTTGAAACACGAAACAGCATCGATGGTCTGAGCCCTACTGTTCACCTGTGTAGTTAACATGATTGATATTCTGTATTTATGTCTTAAAAATAACAAGGAAAAAATAAATTGACGAAAAAAAATCTCAACTAACTATGGAAAAATTTGTGAAATCAGTGCTGGGAATTATAAGGAAAAAATACAAAACTATGACCACAAAGATTGGGTTTATTTTTCCTCAGTTGCCTTGCCCGAGGATAGCGGGTTTATCGACTGCACAGGCGTTGAATGTCATATAATCGAAGGCGCCAGTTTTTCATTAAAAATCCTAGGCCTTCACAATAATGTTCATGGGCCTAATAGAACAATAGGTGAATCATAACTGGCTCATTATTAGTTGCACGCATTTTTTTCAGTTTACTTGTGTTATTTTAAAGCTGGGATACTGAAAGAAAATACCGATATTAATATGGGTAAGAATTATCGTCTCCTATATCGAAAACAATGAAGAAATATCGATGGTTCAGAGCTTGAACTTCAGAGGTTCTGTTATCAGTTTTAATTGATGACAAAATTTAATCTAATTTATGAAAAAAAATATGGCATGGTAATCTATAATTTCTGGGGGAATATTAATTAACGGTGCTCAACTAAAAATATTTCATTTCGCAAGGGTTGATTTTAAGGGCTTGAATTTGAAAGAACTAATCTCCTGAATTATTTATTAGTTACGCTCGTAATACGTCAAAGGCCAATACTTATTTCAATTAACTGATTTCTAAGCCGATTCGGCTCAGTATATTATTCAATATATTTTTTTTGTTGACTCCTCAGTCACAAAAGTTTGGTTTAGGTGTTCTAATAATTAAAAAAAAGTACAATACGATATTCGAATAACTATCGATATTCCTATGTAAAAATATCTGATATTGGAACCAAAATATCGATACCACGATCCCATCCCCATACTATTTGTGGTTATATTGTGGTCATGAGTTGGAGCTATACATATCTGAGAATCATGTGCTTACCAATAACTCTTGATAACAATTTCTCAATTAACGGGACCCATTTAATCTACACAAATAATTCAAGTTGCCTACCTGTGCCTAAATCCGCTCCTGAATTTGAAAATCTGAACTTCGAGTGGATGTCACGCACGATGAATAATATTTTTTTGAAACAATTCTATATTTCACATTTCGCTCTCTGAAAATTATGGGGACAAAATTACATTTCGAACTAAAATGCCACTTAACGCGAATCGAAAAATGTTAAACAAAGCTAACTTTTGCACTCTAGAACTAGAATACTTATTGATTGTTGATGGCTTAAACAGCTTTGCAAAGGCCTGATGTCTTCTCATTCGTACAGTCGATTTTCTATTGTAGATTATTAATTGATTGGTGAGCGAGAAGAAGATAGAGGAAAGTGGTGTTTTAATAATTCAAAAATTCTTGATCACCCAAAAGAGGGAAATAAATGACTTGAATATTTTTGCATTTATGATCCACACATCGCACACAAACATAATCAGACAATTGAGAGTGGGGGCGCGAAAAATGCAACTTGCTATGGGCCTTTCTGACGAGGTGTGGATGACCTGCCAGATCAGAAGGCCTAGACCATCCAGCCAAGGTAAGTCATAAGTTCTTTCAATTGTAGGAGTGTGAGTGGGCACTATGAATGGTTGCTCGTTGTAGCAGTATCATGTTGACGTCTGTGATGAGGCTTGTGTCGGTTCCATCGCGTTAGGCTTGTGTGCTGGTTCCATATTGTGAGGCTTGTGTTGGTTCCGTAGTGTGAGGCTTGTGGCAGTTCCATAGTGCAAGGCTTGAGTCGGTTCCATCGTGTGCGGCTTGTGTTGGTTCCATAGTGTGAGGCTTGTGGTGGTTCCATCTTGTGAGGCTTGTGTCGGTTCCATCTTGTGAGGCTTGAGTCGGTTCCATCGTGTGCGGCTTGTGTTGGTTCCATAGTGTGAGGCTTGTGTTGGTTCCATAGTGTGAGGCTTGTACCGGTTCCATCATGTGAGGCCTGTGCCAGTTCAATCGTGTGAGGCTTGTGTCAGTTCCATTGTGTGAGGCTTGAGTCGGTTCCATCGTGTGCGGCTTGTGTTGGTTCCATAGTGTGAGGCTTGTGTCAGTTCCATTGTGTGAGGCTTGTGTCAGTTCCATCGTGTGAGGCTTGTGTCAGTTCCATTGTGTGAGGCTTGTGGTGTTTCCATCGTGTGAGACTTCTGTCAATTCCATTGTGTGAGATTTCCGTCAGTTCCATTGTGTGAGGCTTGTCAACAATTTTCATTGAGATCGGGAGGGCAGTAAGCGCCTAATATCCTCTCTGATTGATCGTTTGTTGATTCAAGCATCTTATGGAGGACTTAAATTTTCTTTAACTTTAATTTTAAATCATTCGCCCTATGATGCTCGGTGAGAATCCCTATGCCGCTGCATAGGGCTTCTAAATCAATATTGAAGCGAAGGAATAATAAACCACTGTACAATCATTTGCAGCGTTTTTTTCTTGGGCGAGTACAATGGTTAATTATTGAATAATAAACCAAAATGTCATCAATAAAACGTTTCCATACTGACGGGCTTGTTTCTTGTAAAACTAGAAATTTTTTCTCTAAATCTGCCATAAATGATCTGCAAACGACGGTGCCATTCTGTTTCCCATAGCTGTTCCCCTTTTTCGTAGGTACAGTTGGTCTAGAAACTTGAAAATATTCGTTGTTGATTTTATTGAAGATATATTCATCAGTAAATTTATTCCACGGGCGATGCCGTTGAATCGGAAGAACTGGGATAGCCGCTGTCACACGCACAAGAGTAACAATAATAATCTTGAGCAGTGTCCAACAGCTAGCCCAGACTCCATTGAAGTAATCGCTGAAGGTGTAAGTTGTTTTTAGCCTGAAACAAAAAAATCCTGATTGTGAAATTTGTATAAATTCTCTACTTCACAATTCGACGGTAAATAAACCAATTCATGGTGATTCGATGTCCATTTTGTCAGCTTATAATTGAATTAGTACCACTATATTTTGACTAGCTGGAGAAAACTTTTTTAAATGAACAAATGTGAAAATGTCATTTTTCAGAGGTCTCGAAAAATTCTTAAAGCTAAAAATGTATGAGCATCGAGTGAGGTAATTATTAACTATTAACTTAAATATTGCATTTGACTACTGGAATATTGTTAGATTCTTCGTTCATTGTAAGTACGACGAGTATAGTATGCAGAACATGCCCAAATTTACATTAATTTATTCAGTTATTTGTTTCTGGAACCTCACAGCTGTCACATGTCGCGAGGTGATTGCGGCGAGGTAATAAATAGCTTAGTAAACAATAGCAAAATACGTCAACTAAATTTTTAACGCCATTCGACATAATAATATCATTTTAACTACAGTCAATTGCTTAAAACACATCGCCTATCGTTGAGAATGAACACAGAGAATATATATTTTATGAAAGTGCTGCTATTATTATTATTACCTATATTATTATTTTTAATAATTAAATAATGATTTTTATTTTTTTAAATTATATATGATTATTCTTCATAATTGTATGTTTATTATTATATTATTTTTTAAATAAAAGTGCAGCTTTTTTTTACTTTAAAGAGGAATAATTCTAGTATATCCTATCTATAGTCAACATTGAATTTGTAATTGAGCAATGAACGGAAGACAATTTAGAGGTAAATCGTTTAGTAGGTTGCAGTGTCAAAATTTACCCTGAAATTCTTCTTAGTCCAGCGTCGAAATATAATTTAAACAATTATACGATCATTATTTTAATTTGACCACGGACTTAGATTGTACGCGTTGATTTTACCGTATTAAAATCCAATAAAAGCGTAAATGGTCGGATTTTTTGCAGAATATTTTTTCAGCGGGTGCATCTTTTACTCAATTGAAGAACGTATCATTTTTACGGCATTTTATACTGACAACCTTCTTTCACAGGGATTGAGAGTGTTTATTTCTTGAAATAATTTCATTATTTGAGTTGAAACCCGCCATAAAAGTGTATTTTTTTTCTATTTTTTTTATGAGGGAGTTTTGGTTAGTTTGTTGTTAAAGCATGTTTCTTGTGGCTACTAGCGGATGGCGGTTTGTGGTTGTCAAAGGAGACTCTATAATCTACATAAGTGTATAAAATGCTGTATAAAACGTGCATTTAGAGGATTGAATTTTTGTCGGCGAAAAATATCTTGATAAAAAATTGCGACTAAACGGGAATGATTTCGATTTTCGTGTAACATGATTTAAAATAGATAAATAGATAAAATTTTCAATTCGAAGGAATTCGAACGGCGAATAAATCGTCGAATTTGGGTCGAAATTCAAACAATATTTCGAAAGGTATTTCCCTCTAGAATGCACATTACCATGTAGAAATACTCGCGATACATTGTCGGATTGAAAATACATTCGAAACGTTTCCGCATTTGCCGAGTACCGAGGTCCCGTTCAATTGCAACTGACAATTTCGCACAAACCTGATTCAGCTCCGTGCGGTTACCGCTGGAAATCAATTTCAAAACAGAAAATCTCAGATAGCGCAAAAAAAAGTAAAAATTGAGCAATCCACGAAACGGCGGAATACAGGTATGAAAACGCGCTACCGTCGCCGACACCTGGAGCACTGAAGGGCGAGTTGTGCGAGTACCTCTGAACATTGAAGGACAAGGGCGGGCACCGTCGATGCACTGAAGGACAAGTGACCCCCCTAACTTACGTTATATACCCGGCCCTTGGAGGGCTTCCGTCTAAAAGGTTTATCCTGTTAGAAACTCCGGCCCTCGACCCGTCGCTGCGGAAAGGTAGGTCAGAGAGCGGAGTCTACAATAAGAGATTACGCCCTGTTCAGAGCATAATTATGCAAAAAAAAAAAAAAAATAATTAATTAATAAAAAAAAAAAGAAATAGAAAATTGCTGCAAATTATTGCACAGCGGTTTATTATTCCTTCGTTTCAATAATGATTTAAGAAGACTTTCCATTTGCAATAGTAATTATTCCGAACATGTGTGAACGTCCCAATCGAAATAAAGATTGGCGACAATAGGAGTAAATTCCGTAGCAACGATTATAATTTTCATCGTTTTTATATTTATTAATTTGCAAATTAAAAGCTATATTTTTTGACCAACGGTAAGCTGAAGAATGTTTGACGACCATTCCAACGAGTAAGAACGATTTTTATAGCTCCAAGAACTCTCAAGTTATACCCAAAATTGTGAGAAACTCCCAAATTCAACACAAAAGCTGCGATAACTCCTCAACCAATACAGCTATCGACTTCGTAATGGTCCCATTCGATTCAGCATCCATAAATCTATGGATATAATATCAAAGACACCTTTTTCTGAAAAACGTTTGAAAATGTAAATTTTATATAACTAACTATTGCGCTAGTATATAACTAACTATAACTAGCGATAACTCGAGAGCCAATAAAGCTATTGACCTCACGATGGTCTCATTCGGTTCACCAACCAAAAATTGATAGAAATTGACTCCAAATACACCTTTTTCTAAATAACGTTGGAAAATACGAATTTTCTCCCTCTAAAACTCCCCCAAAAAACCCTTTAAATTGAGGTAGCGACTTGGATAAAGAATGAAGCCATTGTCAGACCAAGATTGATTTTTGGTGAAAATTTCAAGGATTTAGCTTTTATGGTTTCGTCAGAAAAGTGTTGACGGCGGACGGACAGAATTGTTTTGGTTTAATACACCATCGTAATCGTCTAAGAAAAAAATTCCTAACCCCCTCAAAATTTGTGGTTTTAAGTATCAAGTCATGTAGAATCAACACTTGTCTGACGAATCGTCGACACTTATCTGATAAAACTATAAGAGCAAAATGTTTTGAAATTTTAACCAAAAATCAATCTTGGACTGACAATCGTTCTGTTCTTTATCAAAATTACCTCAGTTTTAAGGGTATTTTTGAGGGGGAGAAAATTCGTATTTTCCAAAGTTTCGTCTGAAAAAGGATGTAATATCAATTTCTATAGAGTTTTGGAATCAAATGAGACCATCGCTGGGTCGATAGCTTTATTGGTTCTCGAGATATTGCAGCTTTTGTGTCGAATTTGGGGATTTTCAGAAATTCAGCATGAGAGTATTAACTCGAGTTTCTGGAGCTATAAAAATCGTTCTATACTCGTTAGAATGGTCGTCAAACACTCTCTTCAGCTGTACTGTAAGGCAAAAAATTTAGCTTTGGATTTGGAAATTGAGAAAAATAAAAATGATTAAAATTACAATAGTTGCTACGGAATTAGGTAGTTGCCAATCTGTTGTTTGGCGGGAACGTTCACAAATGTTCGGATTTTAATTTCAAACGTTCGGGAACTTTCACAAATTGTTGATCTACTTAAATTATTATTGACGCGAAGGAATAATAAACTACTGTAGAATCATTTGCAGCGTTTTTGTTGGATATTCAGATTCTACATGCCTTGAACGTTAATCATCAAATTTTGAGGGGTTAGGAAATGTTTTTCTTGGTCGATTACAATGTTCAATATTGAATAATAAACCTATAAAACGACTGTGAATTATTTAAATTAAACTTAAATCTGTCTCTAAAGCGCGCGAACTAAATATCGGAGAGTAATTCTAATATCAAAATTTCAATTGATTTGGTCGGAGCCTTTTTTGACGAATCCTGTAACGCTAATTTTATTTTTGCAATCCCACTCATGTGCTTGCCTCGGGTGAGGCCCCAATAGTCGTCCGGTCGAACCTATCGATTGAAATGTTAAGGCTTCGCAAAGCCCTATCGGTGGTGACATCCCATCCCATCAAGTCTCAAGTCTCTTGCTCAGCTCTTAAGCAAGTCAGCTTCGACTGAACTGCCTCCTACCATAAACCAGTAGAGTGCATAGATCGAGCAGTATTTCCATGTCTGGAAAGGAAGGCAATTATACCTAACCAATTATTAAATCGAGACACTCATTCAAAGGCCGCGACGTTAGTTCAATACATAGGGAGTTTTTGCTTTTTCCGCGGTGGCAGTGGGGAGAATTGGTTACTTTGCAAAATCACACGCATCCAATTGTTACCGTAATATGGACCGTGAATTGTGAGTTAGGGACGAACAATTTTACAAAGTAACCTAAACTCCCCACGGCCGCTGTGGAAAAAAACTGGTAAAAGCAATAACTCCCTAATGTTAAAAACGGAAAACTAGCCAGGAGTTACACGCCTAACGAGAGAGAGAGAAAAGTAAAAAAAACCCAAAGAGAGAAAAAAACCTTTAAATTCTAAATTGCATACAAGTCCGCGGCTCGGACATTTTTATGTGTTTCGCCAACACCGCCCTCTGTGGAAATTGTCTAGGTAGCGTAAATACGAGCCAAACGACGACATAAAGCTAGTTATGGTTGAGCTTCGCCATTAATAAATAACACTTGGAAAAAAATATTGTACAGTGGTTTATTGTTCCTTCGCTTCAATATTGATTTAAGAAGACTATATCCATTCGTGATAGTAATTATCCCGAACATTTTTGTGAACGTTCCCGTCGAAAAACATATTGGTAACTATCGGGGAAAATTCCGTAGCAACTATTGTAATTTTAATCATTTTTATCTTTCTTTATTTCCTAATTAAAAACTAAATTTTTTGCCCTACCGTACAGCTGGAGAGAGTGTTTGACGACAATTCCAACGAGTATAGAACGATTTTTATAGCTCCAAGAACTCTCGAGGTATACCCCCATGCCAAATTTCTGAAAATCTCCAAAATTTGACACAAAAGCTGCGATAACTGGAGAACCAATAAAGCTATCGACCCCGCGAAGGTCTCATTCGATTCAGCGTCCAAAAATCAATAGAAATGGATACCCAATACCCATTTTTCTTAAAAATCTTGGAAAAGATGAATTTTCTCCCCCTCAAACCCCTAAAAAATACCCTTAAAATTGAGCTAGCATTTTTATTCATGAATTGGGCTGTCGTAGGACCGAGATTGATTTTTGATGAAAATTTCAAGAATTTAGCGATTATAGTTTGGCTGGAAAAGTGTTGACGGCGGACAGACAGAATTTTTTTTATTGGATATTCGGATTCTACATGCCTTGAAACGTTTGAGGGGGGGGGGTTAGAGTTTAGAATTGTTTTTTTCTTGGGCGATTACAATACGAAAGACTATCCTTTCACCTCTGAATCGCCTCCTGATTGGACACTTTTTGGAGTCGGTGCCTCTCTGGCAGAATGACTATCGGATGGTTACAAATAAATTTGAATATATTATAATTTAGTAGGCACCTAAGTAATAAGGCTGGGTCTGGACGTAAAGATCCATCGACAAAACCGAAATGGTTTCTACGAAAAGTAGTGAACAGTCATTGTCAAATTGATATTTTAAAATCGGCTCTCATAAATGCTGACTTGCTCTGTTCAAGTGTGAAAACGGCTATATCTTGAATGCATAGTGTTATCCGAAATTCCATGCAATAATTTTACACATTCCCAGGGAGAACATTTTCTCAAAGTTTTTATGGAGTTTCAATAATATTTCACAGAGATATGACGATTTATGTCACACGGACAGACGGAAACTTTGTAGTCGTGGTGACATTATTTTCTTGGATTATTCAAATATTTCTTGGGGACTGAAAATAATTGTAAATTTGGCGCTAAAGAGAGGCGAAGAAGTAGTTCATTATTTCTAATTCAACAATTTTTGTCCATTCATTATTTATTTAGTTTTTAATTCGTGAAAAACTCCCCAGTCTCTAATTTAAACTCGAAGAATATTTTTAACTGATAATTTTACAATACAGGCAAGCAGATAATTTTTCGTATTGGAAAAGCCCCTTTTTTACTATTTTAATGAATTAATATCCGTTGTATAAGTTCAATAACAACGTGCGTGTCGTGAATTGCCAAATTTTTCTTTTTCGAAATTCGTTCGCTTTTAGCAAGCTATTTCATACCACATTAATCAGCTCATCGCAAAATGAGCCATGCCGATCGCTAAACTAAATTATATTTTTGGTGTTTTGTAGGTTATCCTTGCTCAACTGTTCGATAAATGAGAAACTAATTTAATATATTCCAAAAAAATAAATTTCGCCTGCAAACTTGTGTAGTCGGTTAAACTATATCGATTTCACGATGCTTTCAGTTCCGGGGAGTTTCAATCAGAAATAAGGTTAGCTCTCAGACAAATCAACGGAGTGTAGCCGTTACGGTTGCAATTACATTTCTTATCTGGCAGGCTCGTTAAGTTGAAGCAACGAGGCTTTTCTAGACTTCATTCCAAGTCTAGCCGGTCTCATGAGCACTTCAATGTATTCCTTGATCCGATGAACTCGAACGTACGCAGGGTTTCGCCCACACGTTTGCACTCGTTGAAACACTTTTTTCCTTCGAGCGATATTACAGCGCAGGAACTATTCATTCGCAAAGACAAACGCAATAAAAAAAAAAAATAATAACAAATAAAAAAATTTTTTTTTAATGTTGGTTTTTTAAACTGAGACTAGGTAATCAAATTTTGATCATATATTCGTAAAATAGGGACAATCGTTTTTCTCCGATAACTTTTGAACGACCACTTTTACATAGAAATATTATTCAGAGGCGAGAAAGAGCTATCAAAATCCTACAATTTGGTATGTTTAATTATATTTTTATGTTATGTCCCCGCGGAACTACTACCGCTTGAAGAAAACTCAAATCACCTTTTTTATTTAAACGTGGAATATATCTCAAAACAAAATATAATCACTGCCCTTTTTTTATTTTTAATAGTTTTTAAATTAAATTTTCTCAATTAGCTTCACGACACATATTTTTTCAACATTCGCGAACGTGGCGAAAAAAATTCTTAAGTTGAAACTCCAAAAGTATGAAAATCGAAAAAATTAAAAAAATTATATCAATTGTTACAATTTGATTCTTTTTATTTCAAATTCGAATTCTACTTCTAATTTGCTGTAGGAACCATTAATTAATCAAATTTGAACAGTTCTGTAGGTATTTACAACGGATATTCAAAGTTGAAAAACATAAAAACGTGTAGTACCAAAATTTGACGAAATTTGACAAAATTCAGATTCAGCGTTAAATTTCCAATAAGAATAGCTTTCCAATGCGTTTGAAAACGAAAATTTAATTTTTCACCCTTACCGCTGCCAGCGGAGCTTGAAATTTCGGCCGGTGAAAAACTCGATTTACGGAAAATAATTTCTCTGGCGCTATTTAAATTTTTTTCACCAACTTTTTTGCTATGTACGTGTGTAAGGCGTTCAAATGAAGACTCCTGCATAATAAAACAATTGATTCGCATGAATTTTGACCCCGAAAACCACGGTTAAAGTCCAATTTTCGAGCTTATAAAAACTGATTTTTTTGGACCACTTGCACATTTTTCCGAGAATTTAAAAAAATACCATAAATACATCTTGGTAAGATACAACTTTCCTGAAAATTTCAGATTTTTATCTCTATTGTGAGAGAAGTAAAAAATCGTTAACTGTTCGGTTGAAAAAAATCGCAGGGGTACCCCTTGGAGTTTTCGCGAAAATTTTTTTGAAATCGATTTCGCTCAAATTCAGCATAATGATAGTTGATGATGTGTATATCAATAATATATGCTCTATTCGCAGTTCCTTTGACATTACATAGATGGAATGAACGTTTAAAGTTGAAAAATGTGATTTTTTCGTGTATAGTCTACTAATATTGTTGAATAACGCAAAAACGGTTGAGAAATGGATAGCTACATTACATGGGGGAAATGTGGACAGCTAAATTACCTATCTTTTGGTATATTCAAACATCGGAATTGACGACTTTTTGTCTGAGTTATCCACTGTACAAGTTACAAATCTTTGAAAACTTCAAAGTTGGACTGCTTATTTCGGCTACAACTTTGTATTTTTGATTGGTTTTGCAGGGGAATCGCATTTTCCAATGTTCTTGAAACAAATATGTGTCTTACACGAATTTCTATAGGTTTTAAGACGTTGAATCGAATCAAACCATAAATTAGTTGAGATATTTAATTTTTCTCGAGTTGTCGCAGCTTTCGTGCCGAATTTTCGAGATTTTGAGAAATTTGGAAGGTAAATTGCCAGTTTTTTTTTTAGACTTCTATGCTCGTCAAAAAATTGATTGAACTTTAAATTAAGTAATTAGGATAAATACAGATATTCTTGCAACTACGATATTTGCCAAGGAGTTTGACATAATATTGTTCAGTGCAAACGTACAGAAGAGTT
>JASJUZ010000318.1:0-284298 GCA_037159825.1 Tupiocoris notatus | reverse complement strand
TTACAATTTCAGCCGCGCAAATTTCGAATTAGAGAAAATCTCGATATCAGCGATAATTCCTCGACTAATTTTTTCCCAAGGTTTTTTTTATCTCGAATTTCGCGCCAATTTTCGACGTCTCGAGAAAAAATTGCGACTTCTTTTGCGTTTGATGATTTTTTAAAATAATTTTTATCGCGTCGATTTCGTTAGCTCGGCTAGGGAACATCAATTTAACATCCGAATAAGAGCTCGCGAGCCGAAAAAGGGCAAAAATTCTATTCAAGCTCGGCCGCGTTGCGGTTTCAGCCGGCGCCGCGTAATTGGCTGTCGAGACATGCATGTGCAAATTGAAACAAATCCCAGTACGTGTTGAATCGGCCTCAAAACCTCAAACCCGCAGGGGATGACGGCTGAAAACAAATTCACGCCTGTCTTCCTGGATCTGGAGCCATCCCAAGGCCGGATCGTTTTCAACTCCCTAAAAATAGTTTCGAATTGACGACGAAAAATAACAATTCTCAGAGAGGCGAAGCTCGAATCGAATCCGGCCATCGGAGCGTTTGAAGCGGATAACTACTATTGTTCGCTGATTGTTTTAATAGTCGTAATTTAAAAAAAAAGTTTCGTTCAATTTTGAGAAAACTCAAAACCGCAAAAAAATCGAAACCTGAACTCAACCTTCCAAAAAAAAAAAATATATAAAAAATATGTATACTATATTACACAAAGATTGACAAAAAACTGCAGCATAAATTTTAAAAACAAACCTCAAAACCTGAAATAGCAAAAAATTGTAACTCGAAGCAAAAAAAAAAAAAAAAAAACGAGGAAAAGCCAAATATTTATATTTAAAAAAATTTAAAAATCAATTTTTAAATTACAAACTGTTATTATACAACTTTAAAAAAATCATTAAACAAACTAAAACTCAAAAATTGTCTACTTCATCATTTATAAAATAAAAACGTTCAGCACGCGATAAAAAATTTTAGTATTGCGTATCAATGATTTTGGGTGGAAAATGATGTCAAAATTAATTTGTAATTGTAAGGACGAAATTGAAAAAAATCTTTTGTATCCAAAAACATTGCTATGTGATAGTGAAAACTTATACGCGTGTTGAACGTTTTCATTTTTGTAAACAATTAAGTAGACGTGTTTTTTTTCTTTGAGTTTGTTTTATTTATACAATATATTTTTAATTTGTATATTTTGTAATTTAAAAATGGATTTTTTTTATAACTACTTTTGTTGTTTATGTGATATAAACAACAGAACATATAGTATCGATATGTGTTAAGTATAAAAAATTTCATCGCGCGTTGAACGTTTTTATTTTTATAAAAAAATAATGGTATGGAAATTTTTTTTCTTAGGTTTGAGTTTGTTTTATAATTTTTTCAGGTTTGAGTTTGTTTTATAATTTTTTTAGGTTTGAGTTTGTTCTATAATTTTTTTAGGTTTGAGTTTGTTTTATAATTTTTTTTAGGTTTGAGTTTGTTTTATAATTTACATTCGCATATTTTGTAATTTAAGTATTTTTTTATATTTATATAGCTACCGCTATTCGCTGATGGTTTGAAAGTCTTAATTAAAAAAAAATGGTCTACTGTTTAAAAGTCAAAACTTCAGCTAAAAGTACATTCTTTCTCTTGATACTATTTTCTCACTCTCGATTGCCAGCTCGATTTTTCGCCAGTCGAAGTTCCCCCCTCAGTTAGACAATTGGACTGCAGACATGCAACATTTCCTGGTACGGCACCGCAGATACGAGCGACCCTTTGAGATCAATGCGCCGATGTGCCAATGTGGGACGGTAATTGGGCTCGGACGAGACCTCAGTCATTGGTGTCTAGCGAGTGTGGCTCTCACGGAACGAAACGTCAATCTAGAGTGGCCATTGGCTGATTGATGCGGTCTGGGCGTACAGAAAAATTGCCACGTTTTGATTGAGCAAGAACTAATCGAACATGAGTTTAAAAAAATATTTAAAAAAGATTTATTTTAAAAACATTTGAAAAATATTTATTTTAAAAACTTTTAAAAACATTTAAAAAAGATTTATTTTAAAAAACATTTTAAAAAGATTTAAAAAAGATTTATTTTAAAAAACATTTTAAAAAGATTTATTTTAAAAACATTTAAAAAAGATTTATTTTAATACCATTTAAAAAAGATTTATTTTAATAACATTTAAAAAAGATTTATTTTAAAAAGATTTATTTTAATAACATTTAAAAAGATTTATTTTAATAACATTGAAAAAAGATTTATTTTAAAAACATTTAAAAAAGATTTATTTTAAAAACATTTAAAAAAGATTTATTTTAAAACATTTAAAAAAGATTTATTTTAAAAACATTTAAAGTTTTTTTTTAAATTAGATTAAATGATTAAATAAGTATTAAAAGCTATCTCGATCAATGAACGTATTGAGGTACTTCGAATGGAGAATAATGTAAAATTCATTATAGTAATTGCAAATACAAACTTGAATAAAAGACTTGATTTTTATTGTCGTCCAATAACATTGATATGCGATATTAACATTTTGTATCGCGTGTTGAACGTTTTTATTTTTATAAATTATGAAGAAGACAATTCTTTTAGGTTTGAGTTGGGTTTTTTTTAAAGTTGTATACATATTATTTTGTAATTTAAAAATAGATTTAAAAAAAAAATATATTAATTTATTCTTTTCCGAGTTCTGACTTTCTGCTAATTGAGGTTCGCATTTAAAATGTATATGTTGTAGTTTTTTTTTAAATTTTATATTTAAATATATATTTTATTGGAAAATTGAGTTCAGGTTTCGCTTTTCTCGCGGTATTGAGTTTTTAGATTTGGATTTTTTTCCAGAAGGTAGGAATCGTTGGTTTCTCTTCCTAGATTTTTTTCCTTTGAATATCTCGAATTATTAAATTATTTTCGAATTATGTTCCGTTGAATAATTTAGTTTTTAATTTGGCAGATCGATAGTTTTTTTTCTTTCTAACAATCATCAATTGTTGGATTTTGAAGTTTTTGTGCGATATTGCGAAATTTCAGAGCAATTTGTCAACGGAGGATAACGTTTTTTGTCGTCAGCTTTACGCAATCGCAATTAGCCAGACAATAGGAGCGCATTCGGTATGCGAGGTTGCTCGAATGTTCACAAGACGCAAGTGAATGAGCTGGAAGACAAATAGAACTTTTTTTTTTCTTTTTTTTTCTAACGAATGCATTTCCAAATCTAACTCCTACTGGCCTGAGAATCCCTTCACTTAAAGTTTTGGACGGCAAAAACGCCAAGTCGATTTTTTCACATGAAATAATTTTTAAATAAATTTCCTTGCGTTTCACTGGTGAAAATCGGTATGTCCCGAATCTAAATTACTAGCTGAATATTCCCAAAATCCCTCGTCTACTATACCAACAGATCCTTCTGTGTGAATCTGGTTAATGAATTTCGGATGACTCGATAGTCTCGATACCTCCAACGTTTCGAAAACCAGACGTTCGATAACACCCCCGATTCATTGTCCCATTCAGTAGCTGGCAAGCCAATGAAAAAAACTTAGGGGAAAAAACTTTAGTCCCAGACGCTTCGGGAGTTTACAAAAGACCCGAGTGTAAAAAAATGCTCCCGCCGTTTTGTCGTATTAGAAAAGGGTTCCCCGCTGTTCATATCAAAGCGTCCCTGGAAACGGAGTACGAATGGGGTGCTAAATGCCTACGCTTGATAAGTCCCACAACTTAGTCACGCGATTGACTTTTCCAATCAGACTTCGTCAACCGGTTCTCCACATTCGTGGGGAAGTTTGTTAATTACGGATAGATCCATGGAGGCGTTGAACAGTTAAGATTTGATATAGGTAATTTCGGAAAATGTGGAAATGAGCTCCAGGTAAAGCCAAGTAATAATTCTTCTCTATGTAGTAAATAAAGTGAATGTTCTCTATTGAACTGGATAATATTGCGAATTTTGAAGCGATCTTAGTGAGATTTTTGAAGAGATTTGCAAATGTTTTTATTTTAATAAGTAATACTTTTTTTCTTGTTCTCTATTAAACTGGATACTATTGCGAATTTTGAAGTGGTTTTAATGAGATTTTTGAAGAGATTTGCAAACATTTTCTACATAATAATACTATTTCATTTATTTATTTATTTTATTTTTTTTGTTCTCTATTGAACTGGATGATATTGCGAATGTGGAGTGATCTTAATGAGATTTTTGAAGAGATTTGCAAAAAAAATTACTAGTTAATAATACTTTTTTTTTTGTTCTCTATTGAACTGGATAATGTTGCGAATTTTGAAGTGATCTTAGTGAGGTTTTTGAAGAGATTTGCAAATTTTTTCTATTTAATAATACTTATTTTTTCTTGTTCTCTATTGAACTGGATAATAATATTGCGAATTTTGGAGTGATTTTAGTGAGATTTTTGAAAAGATTTGCAAATTTTTTCTAATTAATAATACCATTTTATTATTATTTTTATTTTTGTTCTCTATTGAACCGGATGATATTGCGAATTTGAAGTGATTTTAATGAGATTTTTGAAGAGATTTGCACATTTTTTTTATTTAATAATACTTTTTTTGTTCTCTATTGAACTGGATAATGTGGCGAATTTTGAAGTGATCTTAGTGAGATTTTTGAAGAGATTTGCAAATTTGTTCTATTTAATAATACTATTTTTTATTTTTATTTTTTTGTTCTCTATTGAACTAGATAATATTGCGAATTTTGAAGTAATTTTAATGAGATTTCCGAACATTTCCTATTTAATATTACTTTTTTTTGTTCTCTATTGAACTGGATGATATTGCGAATTTTAAAGTGATCTTAATGAGATTTTTAAAAACATTTGCAAAAATGTTCTACTTAATAATACTATTTGCTTTTTTTTGTTCTCTATTCTCTTTAGTTCTCTATTGAACTGGATAATATCGTAATATCGCAAATTTTGGAGTGATTTTAATGAGATTTTTGTAGAGATTTGCACATTTTTTCTCTTTGATAATACTGTTGTTTTTTAGAATTTATTTATTTTATTTTATTATTATTATTATTATTTTATTTTTATTTTTTTGAAGAGTATATACAGATCGATTACACTTCGGACATAGCTAATACACTCCCCAGCCCCATAAAACCGAATTGACACGTTTCGTAGAAAAATTGCACATTCTTGCATCAGTTCAGATGCTGTGAACCAATGAGAATAAACTGCTCGGGTATCGTAGTAAAAAAATTTCTCGAAAGCTGTCGTTAGGAATGACCCCTTTCCAAGGAATTTATAGCTTTGCAAGCCAGCCATTTCCCTCGATTTCGTGTTTGTCAATGAAGATGTCCAACGAGCTTTCAAAAATGCAACGAAGCTGTTTTAACGTGCAATATTCGATGAACTCAGTGACTTGGGTTTTGAACGATTCGTATAAGAAGTATTGTAGAATGAAGAAAATCCAGACACCGCTCGTTCCGATATTTTTTGTTCATTCGTACAACGATAGTTTAAATTTAAAATAATATTTTCTGCAATTAAATAGTTTTTTACACGAATTTTTTTCCGTGAGTTTATTAAAATACCTAGGTATTCGTACGAATTATTCCTCGTAAATTAAACCTGCACAAACTTTTCCAGCAAATTATTTTTAATGAATAGCACGATTTTATCTTCTATTCGTACAATCTTTTCTATGAATTATCCGACAAAAAAAGCCTTCATTTTTAAAATGTTTATTCACTTTTAAGATTAACCGGTTTTATATAACCGTTTTTTGGTTCATTATTCATCTTCTCTTATTGGCTTATTATTATTAAAAAAATACTAACCCTAACCTGAAAATTTGACGCTTTACGTTTCAAGGCATTTAGAAAATCCAATTAACAAAAATCCTGTCGGAATTCTTTTAACTATACCTACCGTTAAACAAAAAAAAAAAAAAAAATACATAATTTAATCTGAAAAAAAATATTCGGAATTTAAATATAAACAATGGATATTTAAAAAAATATTATTGAGGCTAAGGATTTTTAATAGTTGGTTTCTCATTTTTAATCTTCTATCAGTTGCGAGAAAATGCTTTTGAACGGCACAAAATCCATTTTTAGTAGTTCAGACGCGCTTTTTATAAATGACGAATTTCATGTGCTTCGACTGTTCTGATTACATATTCAGTCTTGAAATCGACGACGTTGGAACAATTGGCCGAAACGGCCTCCTCATCTGGTGCAAATTGCTGTGGCAAATAAATCCTTCAAAAGAGTCGCTCAAATAATAGGAGCTTGTAAATCGCACCGATGGACGGGAAATTGTTTTCGACAGAGGGCACAAGGACGAATTGATCGAACGGTAAACAAGTTGTCGGAATGAAGAAGAAAAATACCAATGTCTTCCGTTTCTTATCTAATATTTCCCCCGTAACATTTTAACGGCTAAAATCGACAATCTCGTCAAATAAAGGTGACATATTTCCATTGTATTTTTGATTCATCTAAAATTAAAAAATATTCTCTTTATCTCTCTATGTTCGTCTAAAATTAAATAACGCTCTTCCAAAGTCTTTTGAACGTGAACAGGCGCGTAAAAATGTAAATAAAATAGCGGCGATATTACTGCGGTTTTTTTCCATGTACTCGTTCTTTTTCGCGAGAGACGTGCTCCGCAAACATCCGGAAATAAAAATGTGTTAACGCAGCGGTGTTAAACGCTTTGACGATCGTGCTGATAAAATCTCGGCGAAATCGAGGGGCGGTTATTTATTTTCGAACCTGCCAATATTGGAAGGCGTCCAAGTTTAGACGCTTCGATGAAATAAACAGTAAAATACGGCTTCGGTGAAATCGACCCCGTTTTAATACTTCCTTCTTTTAGCCGAATCTTTTTCCGCCCATATAATAAACAAAAGCGGTAACATATTTGAGTGAGTCTTCTTCCAGGATAGATCGGGACGGTTTTTAGGAATTAGCGAAAATAAACTGATAGGAATAAAAAATTTATAACAATTCATGGTATTCTATTACGTAAAAAAGTGAGCCAACTGATGCCACGTGTGTATTCATTCCAGTGAAAGGGAAGGTCTCATGTTTACACGGCTTGTTACAAGATTGCGATAAATGAATTTTATGAGGTAGGTGAGAAGCTGTCGTTTCGGATTACCTGACGATGGAAACCGAAGATGCGGATTTCAGCGGCTGCGGCAAGAAGCCATGTCAATGCCAGCTGTCGAAGCACGCATGAGTAGGAGACTTTAGGTTATGATCCGTCTGCAAAAAATGAGTTGGAAATATATAAACCGCAAAACAAAAAAAAAAAAAAATAATAATAATAAAAAAAAAAATAAATAAAATAATAATAAATAAAGGATGAGAGTCAATTGTGAAATATTTTCAATTGACGAAAAAATCGTATTTATTATTCCAGAAACCGAAATGTGGTGAAATTCTTACATTCATTTGAAGGAAGCATCAAGTGAAAAAAAACCTTCGGGAAAATGTGCCGAACTTGGCTGTAGAAATTTGTTGGTTCGGCAAAGTACAATTTTAAGATGACTACGTATAACATAATAAATCAATTTTAAGACGACTACGTATAACATAAATCCATCAAGATTGTTCTAAGGATGCGTCAAAACTTCCACGCTACTGCACTTCCTCTTTACTTTTCCTTCACTTCCACATCATTTCTGCTTCACGTACAATTCACTTCCATTTCACTTCTCTTCCACTTCACTTCACTAACAAATCACTTACACTTCACTTCCATTTCTCTTACACATCACTTACTATTCACTTACACATCACTTACACTTCACTTACACTTCATTTCACTTCACTTCACATCACTTCACTTACAAATCACTTACACTTCACTTCCATTTCTCTTACACATCACTTACAATTCACTTACACATCACTTACACTCTCACTTCACTTTCACTTCACTTACACATCACTTTCACTTCACTTACACATCACTTTCACTTCACTTACACATCACTTACACTTCACTTACACTTCCACCTCACTTCCACTTCACTTACACATCACTTACAAATCACTTACACTTCACTAACTCTTCACTTACACTTCCACTCCCATCCGACTTTTACTCCGGTTTCATTACGCTCCCACTCCTATTCATTCTTTGAATTCGCTTGCCTATCACAATTACTTTTCTGGTAGAAAATTGTCACGTTTTTTATCTTTGACTAAAATTACAGGACGAATTATTTAATTCAAAAGAATTGATTTTCTGGCATTTTATTAATTTTTTTGTTTGTAGCCGAGCATTTTTTTATATTGTCAATCGAAAATTTAATTGAGTTTTATTTATAAAAGCATATTTCTTCAGCTGTTTTATTCCATTTGGTCGCGCAAATGGTCAATATCAGTACAAACTTTCGTCGAAATGTCAATATTGGATAAATTCGATGTAATATAGGAGCTCTCGATACGAGCGACGTTCGAGAACTCGATTTCACCGGGCATCCCATGAAATCGTACCATATGGCTAGTTGCGCAAAGTGCGCGATAAGAGAATCTCTCCGGGAAAACTTCCATTAGCGTCGCACAAGCGACAACATAAGTCCACGTTTGGTTCTATGTAAATACGAGCTCGCCCTCGTTTTTACAAGTAGATTGAACGAGGAAGACGCGGGTTTCGAAATTCGTTGCGACAAAAGATTTTTTTCCAAGGAAAGGTTGAAAGATGAGGAATATTTCGAAGTTCATTGACATAGGATAATATCTTGCTAAAGAATACTCCAGGTTCTACTTCTCTTGGTTGTTATGAAACCGAATCATAATTCGAAAGTATGCGAAAAACAATCGGGCTTCTTTGTGCTTGTTTTCTTATATAAATTCTTGCTGGGATGGTTGATGATGATTTTTGATGTTACACTAAGTATTGTTTTATTTTCCCAATTTTTAAAAAAATATTTTTATCTATTTATTTATTTCTATTATTATTTTTGTAAAAAATTTTTAAGACCATTTATTTATTTATATTATTATTTTTAAATTTTTTTTTTTTAGGAAACTTTGCGGAGACTGAGGAAACTCAAACTTTGAACTAGGTATTTATTTTTATCATTATCATTTTTTCTTTCCGTGAATGGCCAACCTTTGTAATGTCTTCGAGTTTATACAAATGATGACGATTGATTGATTTTACATTTAGATTGAACTTCGAGGAAAACGCGGGTTTCGAAATTCGTTGCGACGAAAGGAGATTTTTTTCCAAGGAAAGATTAAAGGTGAGGAATATTTCGAAGTTGATTGACATAGGATAATATCTTGCTAAAAGAATCTTCCAGGTTCCACTTGTAATAATCGTAAGTATGCGAAAAATGTTAAAATCCAAAATTAGCTTTCAATTCCTGTTCGCTTCGAGAAATCCAGCGGCTAGTTCCTTTAGTGAATGGTAGAAATGTTATGACTTCCCCTGTCAGTCACAATTCGCTTTCAGATGGTTCCGGCTTTCAAAAGAAAGACGTCCTGTGAGTCGTGCCAAAGATGAACCGAATGATGCGAGACCTGTCTCGCTCGTATTTATATCACAAGCCACGTGGTCACTCGTCTGAGGGTCACGTGAAGAAAGTTCACCTCAACGTCAACAATATCTAGTCTTGATTTAGCCTAGAAATATTCGATTTCACTAGTCGCTGTTTACTATAGTCCCTAAGGTATTGAGAAAGAAACGGTGAAGCAAATTACTATTTTACTAGTCGCTCTTTCCGCGTTCAAATGGCTCCACAACGAAGTTTGCCTCTCGGGGAGTGTTCCAAGTAAGCAAGTCCTCCAACAGCTGATATTGGACAGGAACTCAAATGATCTAATCAGCGTCACTAATCAGTACTTTTTAATACGAAGGATATCCAGAAAGTAAGGTTACAAGTCCCCTGAAGGGCACAGGGAATTTTTTTACGTTATGAGTGGCATACCTGCGTGTAGAGGGTCAAAATAAGCCCAACCCCATGACAGTCAGTTGAGAAATGGCGTCGCAGGAGCAGTTTCCGTCAACCTCTGAAGGTGCTGTTCCCTCCACCTGCCCATGCGAGATTCGGTCAGTCATCAAGTTCCTGACGAGTCACGAATCTGCTTCCGAAATCCATCGTCAGCTTGTGGGCACTTACGGACTGAGGTAATGCCACGTCAACATGTTTTCAAGCGGGTTAGGCTTTTCAAAAAAGTTTAAGTCCAGTTCTCAGAGCGGAAAATTATGGCATCGGTGTTTTGGAACCGAAAAGGGTTGTTTTTGGTGGATTTTATGGCCAGAGTGGCAACCATCAATGCTGACGCATATTGGGAAACACTTGAAAAATTGAAGAACAGCATAAAAAACAGGAGGAGGGGGATGCTGACTTGTGGAGTGTCTCTCCTTCACGACAACGCCACCCCACACCTGCTCGAGCCTTGCTTGCATCCTTTGGATGGGATATTGTGACCCACCCACCATATTCTCTGGACCTTGCACCCTCAGATTTTCATCTTTTCACTAAATTGAAAGAGTTTTTGGGTGGAAAACATTTTTCTAACGACGAGGAGGTGATGGAGACTGTCAAGAATTTACTTTCAAACGTGGAGCAAAGCGTATACGACGAGTGTATACAAAAGCTGGTGCCGAGGCTGAAAAAATGTATTGATCGGGATGGCGATTATGTCGAAAAATAAACATATATTTCAAAACATACCCAGTAAGTAAATTTCATTGGTTGTTGTCGCTGATACATAATTGTGAGGTTGAGGTGGAGACAAAAAACGCGAGCCTCTTCAAGAAACATCTTGGAAGATGTTTCCTGAAGAGGCCCGTGAGGGCGAAAGCGCTCGAATTAATATAGATGATAAGGAGAACTGGTCGCGTTTTTTGTCTCCACCTCAACCTCACAAGTAAGTAAATTTGGTTAAAATATATGCACTTTTCGATTTTTGGCAGCAGTGGAAACCTTATTTTCTGGATTTCCCTCGTAGCTCTGTTCGTAAACAATCGAGGTTCATCTCTGCAATCCGCCCATGCCCATTGAGAGCTTCCTGTTCGCCGTTAATCTCAACAGAAGCGACAATCGCTCAGAACCGTCGTGGGAAAACGACAGTAGTCGCCGGCCGATTTTTTACCCACCGACATCTCCTCGGCGTCCACGTAGAGGAAGAATCCTTCAAGAAATTGTTATTCCTTCCGAGGGCTCGTCATCCTCAGGATCTTGAGAGGTTGAGCAGGATATGTTTTTCTAGTTGTTGCTTCCTCGGCGGTTGCTTCGTGCTTCGGATGACTAACTAACCTAACACGTCTTCGCTTGTCTTTGTTAGCTCTATCACATGGCGCGCTGAAGATAGCATGAAAACATCACTGATCATGCTCGACAGGTTCTTATAAGGTTGCCTGCTCCGATGACAGTCGTTCTAACGTGAATTGCGCGTCCAAAAATGCACCAGTCGCCGGGCGAATGCAAATTATTAAAATCCGTCCTCTTCCAATTAATTTCAATTATAAGTTCCACTACCTTCATTTAATTTCTATTCAGATTTCACCACATTCGAATTAAATTTACCTTTTTTTTTTTGCTTCATTTCTATCAATTTTTAATCAGTTTTTACTCTCTGATCACCCAGTTTTATCCTACTACTACTCAATTTTCCTTCCATTTTCACTCTGTTTTTGCTTTTATTATACTTCAATATAAGGATTTTTTTACTTCAAGAAGATTTTCACTACTTACTCCTCCTTCATCACAATGTTTGTTTTTACGACATTTTCTAGATAATTCTACTGTATTTTTTTCTTCAAATTTTTACTCCATTAACACCATTGATTATTGACTCTAGTATCAATGAAATTCATATATTTATACTCCAATATCACGACAATTTTATTTACTATAATATCAAGAATATTTTTAGTCCTCAGTTAAAATTTTCTTTACTACATTTTCAAAATGTTTGTATATAAAAAATATATAAGTATGTGTATAAATAAAAAAAAATTTTTTTACTCTATTAAATAAAATTTATGATATTTTTTTTTACTCCATTCTTCTAAAAATTCTTCTCCATTATAATTCAAATGTTTTTCTACTCAATTAGCATGATGTTTGAACTCTAGCGTCACGAAAAGTTTTACTCAACTATAAGATCCTTCGTAGCAATTTTTTTACCCCATTACTTATATATCAACTTTTAATAAGACGTTTTTACTTCATTATCACGAAAAAGTTTAATCCTGCATCAAGCAGATTTTTACTTCACCTTCATTAAAATTATTTTACTTTATCATCAAGATTTCTGCACTCAATTATCATTATTTTTTAATCCGTTAAATATATTTTTCTTCTACTCCATTATCTCAAACATTTTTTTCTCCATTATTCTGATCTTGGTTGAGTCGTCGCATCTCTCATCGTACTGGGTTGGTGAGGGGGAGAAGAACCAGGCGACTTGTTCTCCGATTTTTTATTTACTGGCCGAGTACTTTCGCCCCTTCGGGCATCCTCAGGGCGATGTGGAACCATAGGTTACCACCATAGGCTGTGGTAACCTATGGTTCCACATCGCCCTGAGGATGCCCGAAGGGGCGAAAGTACTCGGCCAGTAAATAAAAAATCGGAGAACAAGTCGCCTGGTTCTTCTCCCCCTCACCAACCCAGTACCATTATTCTGATGTTTTTACTCTATTGTCAAGATTTTTTACTCTATTTTTACTAGATATTCTTACACCACTGTCTAGATTTTTTACTCCAGTGCCACACAAAATTTTATAAAGTTTTACTAGTTTTTAGTTTCGCTGCATAATTTTAATCCAGCACTAAGAATATTTTTACTTTTCCTATATTAAAATGTTTTAGTTTTATTATCAAGCTGTTTACAATCGATTATCGCAATTTTTTACAACCTTAGAGCAAGATATTTTTATTCCATTATCAAGATGGTTTTTTACTCGTTTCTAGAAGATTTTTACTTCTCTATGAAACTGTTTCATTTATTCATAGTTTTTATTATTTTTCAAAACCCTATATTCTATTCAGATGATTTTTACTCCACTATAACATTTTTTCTCCATTATATGAAGATATTTTGCACACCTTTTTCTCAGCTTTCTCTCTCTCATTTTAAATTATATTTTCATTTAATTTCACTTCATTTTCACTCAAATTTTACTCCAATTTATCCAAGTTCACGCTCATTGTTTCCAATTTTATTCTATAACTACGTTTACTATCCTCAAACGGATTTATCCAGCGAATATATTAGAACGGCTCTCTACTCTCACATATTTTCGCTCGATAGCGATATGAGGTCGGCCCATTTCTCAAGTACACATTTTAGCCGTGTTTACACTCGCCATTCCATCCCTTTTCCGTAGCGCCTCGTGACTAGGATATTTTCGTTACGTCAACCTAAACAAGCTAACTTCCTTCCATGAACCAACGAAATAAAAATATTAAAAAAAAGAAGACGATTATTCGCTTAGAGAAAATTAAATTTTCAAATCTGCTTGGGCTTTTGGGGAAATTTAAAAAAATTATATCGAGTAATATTCAAGCGATTTTCCCCAAAAGTCGCCGTCCTTGTGAGTTCTGCCGCCGAATGACTCAACTTGCTTCCAGGAATATGTCGTCGGTAAATGGAGAGTCGAAGAGTGAATGACACATTAGGAAAATGACAGGTGATGTGTTTCGGCGTATGCTTTTGTATCTGGCACCGTCGCTAATCAGCGCAGCGCGGCCTTGTCGACCCCTCGCGTATATAACTTGTCCGCCAAACGGATCTGTAGGATTCTTTTAAAGCAACTCGTCACCTAAAAATAAACGCGTTGAAATAATTGGAATTAATGGAATCTGTCGAAATAATTTTAAGCGGCTTTTGTTTCGGTTTTTGTTTCTTCAATAATTTGCTTTTTATATGTCACGTTTGTCTTGTAGTCGAGCTTTCGTTTGAAAAGGACAAATTTTGTGTGAGAAATGAAGAAATAAGGAGGATAACTGGGCGTCGAAAATGAATCGATACGCGATGGTTTCGAGCAGAAATGCGAAGCGATTCAAAGGTCGTGTTTCCGCTGATATCGTGGAATACGAAATGCTGAAAAACGACAGAGCCGTCGGGCGAATCAGCGATTTTCTCGAGCCGACTGTTGGTACGAGGAAAATCGCGATTCGTCCGCAACTCGTTCGCGATAGAATTCGGAAATCAATAGAAGTGAATTGTAAAATCGATATCAACAATATGATAGATACCTACTTAGTATCTGATAAAATGAAATCATACTATGATGAAAGAATGTTCTTAATAAAAACAATATTTTTAAATTCTTATAATGTTGAATTTTTTATTTTAATTTAAATTCTTATTTTTCTTAAAATGGAAAAAGTTTATTTCAATTTATTTTAAATAGTTTTTATTTATTATTTCATCTTATTTTTATTTTTAATTTTTTTATCTTCATTTGAATATTTAGTATTCTTAAAATAAAATAAAAATTATTTTAATTCTTTTTTATAATTTTTATTTATTTATTTATTTTATTTTCATTTTGTTGTAATATATTTTATTTTAATTTAAATTCTTGAAATTCTTTAAAAAATTATTTTAATTCTTTTTTATAATTTTTATTTATTTGTTTTATTTTAATTTTATTATATTATATTTTGTGTTAATTTAAATTCTTAATATTCCTAAAATGAAAAAAAAAATTTTTTTAAAAATAATTTTTATTTATTCATTTTATTTAATTTTAATTTTATTTTGTTACCTATATTTTATTTTCATTTAAATTCTTAATATTCTTAAAACAAAAAAAGTTATTTTAATTTGTTTTTTTTTACCATTTTCATTTATTTTATTTTATTTTAATTTAAATTCTTAAATTTCTTGTTTTTAATGATTACATAAATTGCATTTAAGTGGAACATTAGATTTTTGAAGCATTTCGTGCAAAAAAAGTTAATACGGTTGAATACTAATTCTACGAATATTAATCCTCGTATATAAACTCACAGTAGGTCCGTTTCTATTCCACCTGTTGATCGCGTTCTTCGGGCTATTCAACTGACGAGGCGGTATCAAATTACGTCGGAGTCCTTCGATTCAACCCGTATTGTCTGGCATTTCGAACAACACGGCAAATGTGATAATCTCATCCACGTGAAACTCAAAATCCGTGAAACTAAAAATCGAGAAAAAAATACCCTTTCCCACTTGCTCGGATATTTTCGTCTCACGAGAAGTCCGTGGCCCGGATGGATTGAGAAAAGTCGACGAGGAAAGAAAATAATTAAACAACTCCTAATTGGCCCGAACAATAGCTCACTCCATCTGGGCGATTTGCATAGTGGACAGAACGCGATAATTGTGAAACAAACCGAGCCAACTGCTATCAACTGTGTCCGCGTGAAATCACTGACGTACTTGAGTAAAAATTTACAATCTCGCGCGGTCACTGGGCAAATATAAAGGCCACTGATGTACATAGATCACGCAGTATTTCCATGTTTGAGTCGGTAACATGAATAAACGATTATAAAATCAAGAAGGTCGTTTTTACTTTACAAATGTTCTTTAAAATTAGCTAGGAGAACCCAAAAACGCAACAATTAGGTTAATAAGCGCAGTATTAGCGCCCAACAAACGATAAAAGCCAAGTTTTGTCAAATTTAATGTTTTTTTTTTTTTTTATGAACCTTCAGCGCCAAAAATACTGATTTTTTAGCGGACTGTAAAAATTGAAATAGCCAATGAACCGCATGAGGCGTAAGTACGGCGTGTGATCAACAAGTTTTTTTGAAATGGACTCATTTTTAGAGCAAAGAGACCAAAATATACAACAGTGCAAATAAAACAACCGAAAATGCGAATTACGAGGAAGTACGGCGTGTGACACCAAAATAAAAATCAAACGACGTTCAGCTGACATGAAAAAAACATTTCAAGTCCAACAGCGTAAAAATAATCATTTTGCAGTCTGAAAAAATCAAAATATAGCCAAAATAACGAGGAAGAACTGTTTTTGACCCACGTGATAAAAATCAGACTTCATTCAATAGCCGTCTCAAATATTAAATTTCAAGACCTTGATATTGTTTTTTCCGGCCTGTAAAAATCAAAATACAAAATACGTACTAGCCAAATAATGTGGAGGTACGTTGTGTGACCCAATATACTAAAAATCTAAATCTAATTGTCCGTAAGAATAATTAATTAATCAAATTTGAATAGAATTGTAAGTATTTGCAAAGGATTTTCAATGTTGAAAACATACAGGTAATGTAATACCTACTAAAAATATGAAAAACTGAAAGTTGTCGTCAAATTTCCGCCGTTTTGACGTCAAATTCGGATTCAGCGTTAAATTTCCTTGAATAATAGCTTTTAAATTCGCTTGAAAACGAACATTTAATTTTTCACCCTTACTGCTGAACGAGATTTCGGCCGGTGAAAAACTCGATTTACGGAAAATAATTTCTCTGGCGCTGTTTAAATTTTTTTCACCAAATTTTTTGCTATGTGCGTGTGTAAGGCGTTCAAATGAAGACTCCTGCATAATAAAACAATTGATTATCATAAATTTTGACCCCAAAAATCACGGTTGGAGTCCAATTTTTGAGCTTTGAATAACCTATTTTTTTGGACCACTTGCTGATTTTTCCGAGAAATAAAAAAAATCACAAAATACATCTCGGTATGATACAACTTTGCTGAAAATTTCAGATTTTTATCTCTATGGAGAGAGGAGAAAAAAATCGTAAACTGATCGGTTCACAAAAATCGCAGGGGAACCCCTGGGATTTTTCGCGGAAAATTTTTTGGTTTCGATTTCGCTCAAATTAAGCATAATGATTGTTGATGATGTGTATATCAATAATATATGGTTCATTCATTGTTTATTTCGCACTAAATGGATGAATAGAACGTTTGAAGTTGAAAAATGTGATTTTTTCTTGTTTATTCCTCTATTATTGATGATAACTCATAAACGGTTGAAAAATGGATAGGTATTACATGGGGAAAATGTGGACAATTAAATTACCTTTAATTTGGTATGTTCAAACATCTGAATTGACAACTTTTTGCGTTTTCGGAGTCGAAGTTCGGTGGTCGATTTTTCCGAACGAACCAAATAATACCATTTTCTGCAAAAATTAGCTATTTATTACGGTAGAAATCTGGGAATTATTCAAACGCAAAATATAATGCGAACGGAATAGAAATCAGATCAGAATGTAACGAGATAGAAAATAATAGAATTGAGCGGAGTAGTTGATGTATACAATTTTTCCACGCGCGTATTTAATTCGTTTCTAACTACGTATTGCTACTGAATGGTTCGCCGGCCAATGCAATTACTCGATGAATGGCTCTCTCAAAATCGCCAAAGCAATACTTCAGATTTTAACTTAGTTTTCATCTGTGTGTAAATTTAATTTCGCTCTCGACTCGGACATTAATCCGATTTACACAAGAATGACATGGGAGTGGTTTACCACGCCCGCCCTTGGCTGTCGTACCGATTTCTATAGAAAATGCCATTATAGGTTCATTGTGGGACGTTCCACTTCGGCGAATTTTGACTCAAATGACAAAAGGTGAGCGAATTATTCGATTTCCAATCGACAACTGCTCGTCCAGTTATGTAAATACGGCGAAAACCTCGACCCTTTTATACTGAAGCTTTTTAAATATTACAATCGAAGTTCCGCAAGAGAGTTTAAAAGTTAAATTGAAAAATTTCCTTCGAACGTGAGCGAAAAAATTTAATTTCCAACATTCGTCTTTTCCGATTGATATTGTGATGGCGTCTCCGTTGTTCCAAGATTTCCAAAGGTGTTCATTGATGTATGATCTCATGAGGGCATTTTAATACGCAGTCCAGTTTTTTACATTGCGGTAGGGTGGGCCATAAATTATTTCACCCTGAACTAATCGGGCTGACGTTTCTTAATTAACCGTTCTTTTTTCATACCTCCTTGGGTTATGAGCCGCTCGAAGCTGTATAACAAATAACAGACGTTCAAGTGGAAATTATTCGGCGCATAAAATAAGACGTATCGCAATTTCTCCGTTGAACGTTTGAAAGTTAATTAGTTTTGATATTTGACATTTAAAGATCATAATTTTGCAGATGATCCGCAAGTAAAATAGGTGAACCAACATGAGTGGTCTACGGTTTATAAAAACCTCAAACAATCAACGAATTTGAGTACAGTTTTTGTTGTACAACAACAACAATAACAACAACAACAACAATAATAACAATGATAACAACAACAAACAATGATAACAACAACAAACAATGATAACAACAATAATTATTTTTGTCGGGCCGTTTTGTTGTAGTTGTTATTATTTGCTTTCAAGATTTTGTCTATTAGTTGTTGTATTTTATTTTGCTGTGGTTTTCTTGTTGTTATTACAACTTATCGTTTTTTTTTGTTTAGTGGTAAATGTTGTTTTTATGCCCTTGTTATTAGAAGAACTTGTAATTGGTTCTGTTGAAGCAGTGAGTTGTTGTAAAGATTGGTTGTGGAAAGTAGAAGTGGTTGTTGTTGTTGTCGCTGCTGTTCTTGTTGTTGTTATTATTGTTGTTGTTATAGCAGTAGTTGTTGAATTCATATTTTATTTATCAATTTTTGGTTATTTTTCCGTTAAAAAAAAATTTTATAGCTTTAATTGTGGTTTTGATGATGTGTCAAGTTGTTCGTGAGATTGTTTGTAGTTAGCTGTGTTGTGTTGTGTCCATATTTCATTAATTTGTAAGCTTTAAAAAATTCTTTGTTATCATAAAAACTGTTAGATATTTTTCATTATAGCTTGTATATTTATGTTATTGTGATTTACTAGCATGATTTTTTGTTGTAATAGAAGTTGTAGTATTCTGTCTCGTGCCATATTTCTTGCTTTAGCAGTTGTATCCATATTTTATTGCAGTTATTTATTTATTTTTCTATGACTTGTTGCAATTTGTTGTTGCTACAGGATTCATCATTATATATTGCGTTGTCTGAAAAACTACAATAACAAGGAAACAGCAGCACATAGTTGCTGTTTCCTTGTTATTGTAGTTTTTATCCTTTGTAATAATAAAACTTTATAGTAAATTGATTATGTTGAAGAATTTCTTGCTGGCAAATTTGTTCTTGTTGTATTTTAATTGTTATTTTTTTTAAGTCTTGGTTATCATTTGATAATTGCTTTGGTTTTAGCATCGAGATGTTATTGTAATTTATTTCTATGCTTTTGTTGTTGTTGCGGTAGTTTTGTATCCATATATCATTAGTTAAATTGTTTTCTTAATATCTGAAGTTGTGTTGAGAATTGTTGTTATTAGCCGTTATTGTTTTAGCAGTATTTTTATCCGTGTTTTATTTATTACTTTTTGAATTCCTAGTAATAAATAGCTTTTATATTATTTCTTTGTTTCAATAAAATGTTAGGTTGTCAGTGAGATTTTTTTCGCAGTTAGCAACTGTTGTTGCTGCAGACGGCTGAAGAGTTCGTTGTTGTATTTTGTTGCCCAATAGTTTTCCAGTTATTATTGTTTAGGTCCCTTGCAATAATATGAATGTGTAGTAAATTAATTATGTTGAAGTATTATGTTGTGTTGAGATTCGTGGTTACCAATGTTGTTGTTGTTGTTGTTGTTGTTGTTGTTGTTGTTGTTGTTGTTGTTGCAGTAGTTGTAGTATTCAAATATATATTATCAGTAGGTAAGTTTTTTTTGTTAGAATTCCTGATTATAATAAGCTTTGACAGTTGTTAAATTCTGTTGAGGCGTTTAGTTGTTGTTGTTAGCAGATTTGTTGTGTCCATATTTTATTTATTTTTTTAATTCCTTCATATAATTTGCTTAGACAGTTGTTTGATTCTGATTAAGTGTTGTTTTTTAGGTTTGTTGTTTGCAGTGTTCTTGTTGTTGTTGCAATAGTTGTTGTATACATAATTTGCTAGTTTTTTCTTATATTCTTCGTCGTTAGCTTTCGTAGTTGTTTTTGTTGTAGCGTCTAGATGTTTTTGTATTTATCCTAATGATTTTTTGTTGTGGTAGGTTTTTTTGCAGCATTTATTGCTTTAATTCGTTGTTACAATAGGGATGTAATGTACTATCCAGTTTCCTGAGGTTTAGTTGAGCTAATGGGTCTGATGTTAGTGTTCAAAGCGATGATAATAGTTATTTAATGTTTAACAGGTATAAGGGAAATGGCTACGAAGTATTCTGTTTATAAAAAGGTGATGGACTGGGTTTCCAAGTGTTGCCACAGAGTAATCATCATCCGGATATACTTGACAGCATAAACTGACATCTTGTGTGTAAGGTTTTATAAGGTATATCTTGCCGACTGAAGTCGATCTGCCGCTTTGAGAAGCTTAAATGCGGTAAACCGTCTTGGAATTATAATCTCCCTCTCCGGTTTCATGAATTATTTACAGCTCTCGGTTTCGGTTTTCTTTCCACATTCGGTAAAGTTCGTTCCGTTGAATCAACGTTTTGGAAAATCTTCACCACCAACAACCGTTGGAAAATACTTCACCGAAGTTTATTTCATTTCTGGCCAAGTTGTCTTGTGATCGCTGTAAAAACCGGGGTTTCCCTCGGGTTTTGTCTCGAAGCTGCTTCAATGATGAAGAGAGGTATAAAATCGACAAGTTCCGCTACTTGCAGGAATGCTAAAATCAAAAATGGACGGCGACAAGTCGCATGAGCTGTTATTGCCGCCATGTGTGATCGTCAAACGCGAAAACTGGCCATATTTATTGATAATTCCACACGGAAGAGAAACGACGTCGTTGCAAAGACCGTTCGGTCTTGCCAGTTTTCTTAGCGGTCAGATTGCGGTACGCTCGTAAAATTCGCCTCTATGCAGCCAGTAACTGCATCCCAACTTTCTCCCCAATGCATAGTCAGTCACGAAGCGACCCGGTATGTCATAAAGGTGCATTTAAGAGCGGTGAACTACTGAAAAATCACCCAGCCATATTCCATTTAACCTACTTTCGAATGCTTTCAAATTCGACCTAGAACAAAACATTGAGTGGGCTCGTTCGATTTGAACGGAATCAGTTGAAACGAAAAGAATAATTTAATATGTTTCTCTGCACGTTCTTCGCTAAATGGCAAGCTACACGTGCGACCTTCAGGAGACTGCATCTACGCTAGTTTATCCGAAATTACTCGTAAATTGGAACTATTTATAGCTCAGTCGAATCGAGAGCTCCTTGACACTCGAGTCTCTTCTACAGAAGTTCGATCGCTCTTGACATTGCCAATTCAACGGTTTAATTACCTTTCGAACGAGAGCGGCGCGTGTATTCCGTCTTTCTCCGCTTCTGCCAGTGTCTTTCGAGACTCTGAAAAAATGAAATTGAGTTAAGTACCTTTTAAAAATTTTTCCGAAAATATTTCCAAACGCTAAAATTAATTATTCTTTTTTTCCTTAAATTCGCTTACGCAAAAATTGATACGCTTGAAGCTCGCCATGCCAACTATTTCCAACTTGACGATAGGAACTATGATTTGTGCGAGGAAACAGCCGATTCATGGCGTCAAATGGGCAAAAGTCGAGAATTGTCTTAAGAGCCGACGTCGCCTCGTGTGTTTTACGTAATGCGCGAGTAATTCGACGATTTAACCTGATGAGTTGCGTATCCTGTGTCGCGTAAAGATGACGAGGACGTCTGCTTTAATCGGCCCATTATCATTTTGATTACATCGTTAACGGCGAAATCTGGTCAACGCTTCCGTCAAACGTTCGGCGTCAAATGAATGAAAACTCCGTTGAGAACAAATAAAACCGACGAAAGAAAATATAAAAGAAAGGATTGAGATTAAAAAAGAGGAAAGGTCCGATAAAAGTATCTAATTGAAGGAATAAAACTAATAACACACCGAGTACAAAAGTAATACACGAGGTGAAGGTAATAATAATGATTAAATAATGATTAATAACAGCTAGGAGTACGAGTGAAGCGAATAAAACGAGTGAAATGAGGAAAACGAAGAATAATTGCTAAATACTACGAAGGTACGAGAAAAACGAGTACGAATGCAAGAAAAACAAGAATGTGTAAAACGAATGTGACAGCAAAAGAACGAGCGTGGCGAGGAAAAATCTGTTGATTATGAAAAACGAGTGAAACTGGGAAAAACGAGAGCAACCATATAAAACAAGTGTAATGGGGAAAAACGAGTGAAATGGGGGAAACCAGTAAGACAGTGAAAAACGAGTGTAACAAGGAAAAACGATTGTGACAGAGAACAACGAGTGTAACGGGGAAAAACTAGTGCGACAGTGAAAAACTAGTGTAAAGAGGAAAAACGAGTGTAAAGAGGAAAAACGAGTGTGAAGAGGAAAAACGAATGTATAGAGGAAAAACGAGTGTAAAGAGGAAAAACGAGTGTGAAGAGGAGAAACGAGTGTGAAGAGGAGAAACGAGTGTAAAGAGGAAAAACGAGTGTAAAGAGGAAAAACGAGTGTAAAGAGGAAAAACGAGTGTAAAGAGGAAAAACGAGTGTAAAGAGGAGAAACGAGTGTAAAGAGGAGAAACGAGTGTAAAGAGGAAAAACGAGTGTAAAGAGGAAAAACGAATGTAAAGAGGAAAAACGAGTGTAAAGAGGAAAAACGAGTGTGAAGAGGAGAAACGAGTGTAAAGAGGAAAGTCGAGTGTAAAGAGGAGAAACGAGTGTAAAGAGGAAAAACGAGTGTAAAGAGGAGAAACGAGTGTAAAGAGGAAAAACGAGTGTAAAGAGGAAAAACGAGTGTAAAGAGGAGAAACGAGTGTAACGAGGTTAAATGAGACTGTGAAAAAACAAATGTAATGGAAAAAACTGAGTAAAATGGGGGGAAACGAGTATGCTAATGAAAAACTAGTGTAATGAAGGAAAACGTATTTGACGGTGAAAAACGAGTGTAACGAAGAAAAACGAATGAGATAATGAAACAACAAGTGTAACGGGAAAAACCGAGAAAAATGGGGACAATGAGTGTGACAATGGAAAACAAGTGTAATAGGGAAAACAGAGTAAAATGGGAAAAAACGAGTACGACTGCAAAAAACGAGCGTAACAAGGAAAAACGATTGTGACAGAGAAAAACGAGGTTAACGGAGAAAACAAGTGAGACAATTAAAAAAAAGTGTAACGGAAAAAAAGGAGTTACATTGGGAAAAAACAGAGCGAAATCGGGGAAAAACTAGTAAAACTGGGGGGAAAAAACGAGTGCGACAGTGGAAAACCAGCGTAATGGGGAAAACACACTAGTGTAACGAGGAAAAACGAGTGCAACGGGGTAAAATGAGAAAATGAAAAACAAGTGTAATGGGAAAAAATTGAGTAAAATGGGAAAAAAACGAGTATGATAGGGATAAACGAGTGTAGCAGAGGAAAACTAATTCGACAGTGAAAAACGAGTGTAACGAGGAAAAACGAATGCGACAATGAAACAACAAGTGTAACGGGAAAAACCGAGAAAAATGGGAAAAATGAGTGTGACAGTAAAAAACGAGCGTACCAAGGAAAAACGATTGTGACAGAGAAAAACGAGTATAACGGGGAAAACGAATGGGACAATTAAAAAAAGAGTTACGGGAAAAAACGAGTAAAATCGGGAAAAAAACGAGTGTGACTGAGGAAAACTAGTGTAACAGCGGAAACAAAAGAGACGATGAAAAAATAAGTGTAAGGGCAAAACGAGTGAGACAATTAAAAAACATGTGTGACGGCAAAAACCGAGTAAACTGGGGAAAAAAGAGTGTAACTGGAAAACCCAAGTAAATAGGAGAAAAATCGAGTAAAATTGGGGGAAAACTAGAACGACAGTGAAAAACAAGTGAGAGTACCAACAATAAAAAATGAAACTATTTTAAATACTTCGATAGATTTATATAAATAATTCGTAAAATGAAAAATATATTTAGGTGGAAAGAAAGAGGGATATTTAAAAATATTCAATATACCCATAGAGAGATGGGATAAAAAATACAATAATATTAAAAATGGATTAATAAGGGGACAATATACCGTTTTCCCAATATTTATTATAAATAGATTGTTCCCCCGGAAGCAAATGTATAATAATATTATTTTTATAGCATTTATAAAATTATTAATCTTCCAAAACGATCAATAATTTTATATCTATATTTGAACGAATTATTAGCATAAATAGATTGTTCCCCCAAAGCCCAATTACAATTCGTTTTAAATACGGATGAGGCGTTCACGTTATTCATAGCAATCAAGTTTGAAGACGATTATCTAGGCGGATAAATCAGATATACAAACACGAATCGCTCATTGTACTCTTTATCGCGGCAGAAAGGCTTTTCCTGGCAAGCTGACACGACCAACCAAGGAATGACTCGATTTCCTGCTTATCGATGAATGTTCAATCTCATTCTTATGACGTCAATATTAAACGTTCGGAGTTGTGAGGAAAACGATATTCAAACGTAACCTCGGCGAAATTCAGTGCTCGAAATCCGAGCCAAAATTTCAAGTATTTCGTCTCGATAAATTAATTACAGGCGTGGAAAATTCAAACGTGACCTATGAAACTGCTTTGAACAGGAAACTCGCCGAAGGAAAAATTCGTATTTATACATGATGACAGAACTCCGAGCCTAGTCCAACATTTACAACGCCCTCTCAATTCAATATTGTTCTATTTCCATGTGCTTGTCCAGATGTTGCTTTGTTAAACAGCCTCTTTATCATAGGTTGTAAATCATTGAACATTCGTAGCTGTTTGAGCAATGGTTCGTCCCGTACATGTCTAAAAACAGCTGTTCAGTCAGTCGACCCGACGTTTCGAGGCCGTTCTTTGCATCCAGTCGGAGAATATTCGACTTTAATAGGGTCGTCATTGCATTATTCACGATACATTTTCCGCCTGCTCAGGCCAAGTTCCAGAGTTAGAAAGTCTATTCAACGCGGTTGAATGTTGCCAAGCTTATAGATTTTGAGGCACGTGTGTATATTTAGTAAGAGTTTTACTAATTTCACTTTCGAACATCTGTCGTTCATTTGAAAGTAGAAATTTAAGCTTTGTGCTGGGAATCGATGGTAAAACGCTGCAAATTATTATACAGTGGTCTCCTTCGCTTCAATAATGATTTAAAAAGATTATCCATTTGTGATGGTAATTATTCCGACCATTTGTGAACGTTCCCACCGAAAAAAAAAACAGATTGTAAACTATAGGGGAAAACTCCGAAGCAACTATTGTAATTTTAATCATTTTTATTTTTCTTAATTTCCAAATTAAAATCTGAATTTTTCGCCTTACGGTAGTTGAAGAGAGTGTTCGACGAGCATAGAACGATTTTTATGGCACCAACAACTCTCAAGTTCTATCCTTATGCCAAATTTCGGAAAATTTTTCGAAATTCGACACAAAAGCAGAGATAACTCTCAAACCGCTATGGTCTCATTCGATTCAGCGTCCAAAAATCTATGGAAATTGATACCGAACAAACCTTTGTGCGAAAAAATATTCGAAAATAGGAATTTTCTCCCCTCCAAAACTCCCCTTAAAATTGAGCTAGCAGTGTGGTTCAAAAATTGGGCCATTGTCGGACCGATTTTTGGTGACAATTTCAAGAATTCAGCTTTTATAGTTTGGTAGGAAAGTGGCGAATATGGCGATTCACGAGCGGAAAATAGTTCCTAGGCAACGTGTTAAATATTATCCTGGATATAAGAGCTACTCTGGTTGCTAAGCATTGCTTGACAACGGTTGCTACGATATTTTGGTTTATTATTCAATAATAAACCATTGTAATCACCCATGAAATTTTTTTCCTAACCCCCCTCAAAATTTGTTGTTTTACGTTTCAAGGCATGTCGAATCCGAATATCCAATAAAAAAATTCTGTCTGTCCGCCGTCAACACTTTTTCGGCCAAACTATAATAAGTAGCTAAATTCTTTAAATTTTCATCGTATATCAATCTCGGCCTCACAACGGCCAGATTCTCGAACCACGTTGCCTGCTCAATTTTAAGGGTATTTTTGGGGGGTTTTGGGGGGAGAAAATTCGTACATTCCAAGGTTTTTTCAAAAAAATGCGTATTGGGTATCAATTTCTATAGATTTTTGGACGCTGAATCGAATGAGACCATAGCGGGGTCGATAGCTTTATTTGTTTTCGAGTTATCACGGCTCTTATGTCTAATTTGGGAAATTTTCAGAAATTTGGCATAAGAATAGAACTCGAGAGTTCTTGGAGCAATAAAAATCGTTCTATACTCGTTGAACACTCTCTTCAACTTCGACGTAAGGCGAAAAATTCAGATTTTAATTAGGAAATTATGAAAAATAAAAATGATTAAAATTACTATAGTTGCTACGGAGTTTTCCCCTATTGTTACCAATTTGTTTTACGGTGGGAACGTTCACAAATGTCTTCCTAAATCATTATTGAAGCGAAGGAATAATAAACCACTGTAACAATCATTTGCAGCGGTTTTTTTTTTTTTTTTTTTTCAGGCGATTACAATGGTTTATTATTGAATAATAAACCGAAATAGAAACCCATTTTGTTGCGAGGTCGAGGAGAAAATCAGCTCATTCGCCAGTTGTTGATATTCTCCTAAAAATGCGTCACGAGTGCTAACTTTACTACCTGCCTAACAGGACTTAAAAAACTGCGTATCTTGATTGTGCTCGAGGACAGAGCTGAATTACGACTGACGCAACGGCGAGAATTCTAGTTCAAAGCGAGGGACCTTTTTACGCGCGAAAATAAAACGCGCCCAGTCTTTTCATTAACTAAGTTCGCACTGGATTTTATTGCGTATCAAGGGCCCTTCTCGGTTTTCAGACGGCGACGTGCGAGGTAAGACGGGCTAAATCACTCGAGATTTCACTGAAGACCGCCGGAGCCTTTGAGGACCGCGCAGATCAAGTTTCCTTTAGCGGTGGTAGACATAACTCTCGAGCTTTGTCCCCGTTGGCCATTGTCTTCGGTGGTACGATTCGAACGGTTTTTCCTACCTCAGGCTCATGAGGTTGGCGGATATTTAAAAAAAAAATCAACCATCATAGCCCACAATATTCGCGAGATTGTCGAACAAGCTTCGAATGGCGCGATCGTGTTGAATTTTAGGAAAAAAAAAACCCTGCAAATGATTGTACAGTGGTTTATAATTTCATAATACTATCCATTTATGATAGTAATTATTCAGAACATGTGTAAACGTTTCAACCGAAAAACAGATCGGGAACTATCGGGGAAAATTCCGTAGCAACTATTGTAATTTTAATCAATTTTATTTTTCTTAATTTCCAAATTAAAAACTATTTTTTTTGCCAAACGGTACAGCTGAAGAGAGTCTTGACGACCATTCCAATGAATATAGACCGATTTTTATAGCTCCAAGAACTCTCGAGTTATACCCTCATGTCAAATTTCTGAAAATCTCCCAAATTCGACACAAAAGCTGTGATAACTCGAGAACCAATGAAGCTATCGCCCCCGCGACGGTCTGATTCGATTCAGCGTCCAAAAATCTATATAATTTGATACTACGTACACCTTTTTCTGAAAAACCTTGGAAAATATGAATTTTCTCCCCCTCAAAACCCCCCAAAAATACCCTTAAAATTGAGCTAGCAAGTTGGTTCAAGAATTGGGCCGTCGTAGGACCGAGATTGATTTTAGGTGAAAATGTCAAAAATTTAGCTATTATGGTTTGGCCGGAAAAGTGTTGACGGCGTACGGCGGACAGACAGAATTTTTTTTATTGGATATTCGGATTCTACATGCCTTGAAACGTAAAACATCAAATTTTGAGAGGGGTTATAAATTTTTTTTCTTGGGCGATTACAATGGTTTATTATTGATAATAAACCAAAATCAACCATTATAGGCCACAATATTCGCGAGATTGTCAAACAAGCTTCGAATGGCGCGATCGTGTTGAATTTTTGGAAAAAAAATACGACAGTGATTTTTAAAACGGAAGTCGAAGCGAAATTTCGCATGTTTTTCGAAATCCGCTCGTTGAATAATTTATATCTCGCACTATTGGATTTGTTTACCGCTTACCCGATGCGGGCATAAATGGCTTGGAAGAACATTTCCTCGGATGTTGAACTTTCTCAAGCAGTAAAACTTTCTCTATATGCGTTCGATTACTATTGGAAGCGCTAATATCCGCTCGGTTTTCTGAAAAAAATTATTTCCCCTTAAACGATCGTAATTCAAGTAAAAATAAACTAATTTATTCGAATTTTCGAGCAATTACAACCTGATATGAAAATATAACGTGCTATAAAACGATAATTGACCTATAGAGTCCATGTACGTTTAGATTAAGCGTCACTAGCAAAAATTTGAAATAAATTTTCAATATTTCAAAATTTTTCTGCGCTAAAATTTAGTTTTTTGTTTTTGTTTTTTAAATTTGTAACTTGTTCGTTTCACCAAGTTATCAACTCATTAACAATATCGTTTCGACCTTAAATAATAAAAAGTTCGTCGACTTTATCGCTTCTCGGCCATTTGGCTAAGATCGAAGTGCAGTAATATAAATTTAGAAATGAAATATACTTCCGAAATTTTCAACATTGTAATCTCTGATGAAAACCGAATTTTTCCAATTTCGAAAAAAAACTTCAGTCGTCAACAATTTTTTACGGAGGGAAAAAACGTTAAAATTATTAACACTTGTGTTTATATAAAAAAATTGGTGCCGTCTGAAAAACGATGGGTTAATAGGGCCATATAACCGCAGCTTACTAAAAGGAACCGTAGCCCTACACGTGGTCCAGGGGCCTCATCAGGAATTAGCTGGGCTGCCTCGTTGGGAACAGATGGTTGGACCGGTTCTGACTCGGAATCGTAATGCAGAAGCGCTTCCCTTCGCAGAATCGCGATCTGTCAGCTCGTGCTCCTTTGACCGCTTGTGACGTGTGTTTTTACAGCCTGAAAGTGCAGACTTTCTTTCACATGACCGCCCACTTGAGCGTTCGGAATTCGTAACAAATGTTCGCCAGTAATTTCTCGCGAGCAATTTTCTTTTTCATCATTTCAGCAAATTTAATCCGCTCATCGGTCTAATGATTATCAAAATTTTCCTTCTCGAACCGCAGAAATCGACGCAATTCTCCACAACGTGATTGACGAGGCTTTTCATCCCTTGACTTTCGCCCTTTGTTTACACGTGTTCAAGCGAAGTCTATTTCGAGTCGACATCGATTCCTTCGAACGAACAACCTTCGTTTCTCAGTTCCAAGGACGGGCAATTTTCCCTCAGTCGCTGGCCGATTTTCGATTGGTAAATATCGAGAGATTTTAAGAAACATCTTTGTTTCGTTCAAAAGTGAAATTCTACTTTTCTCTCGGAGGAGAAACTCCTAATGGATCAGCAGCTAACGATATTCAACCTGAACATTTTCCAAATTTAGCGCACAAAAATGTCTAAAGTGATTGCAAAATTTTTTCAATGTTACAGCAAAGAATACCAAATCTATCACAGTGTGTTCCAAAAAATTGCCAAAAAATTGCTACATTATTGCCAAGATAATTCCACACTTATTCTCACTGACTAATTGTCTTAACTAACTGTCTTAATTTATTGCCAAAAAATCCAAATTTATCGCCAAAAAATTTACAAATTTATTTCAAAAATCTCTGTTTTATTGCAAAAAATGTTCCCAAATTTTACGCTAAAATTACCCCAATTATTTTCATTTTTCAAAATTTATTGCCAAAACATTTTTACAATGTTGCCAAAAGAAAAAACCACATTATCTCCGAAAAGTTTCCACATTATTGCCAAAAAATGTCCACACTCATTGCCAAAAAATGTCCGAATAAATCATCTAAAAAATCTCCAAATTTATTGGCAAAAAATGTCAACATTTATTGCCACATATGTCCTAATTTATTGCCAATAAATATCCAAATTTATTGCCAGTAAATATCCTAATTTATGGCCAATAAAAATCCTTAATTTATTGCCAATAAATATCCTAATTTATTGCCAATAAATATCCTAATTTATTGCCAATAAATATCCTAATTTATTGCCAATAAATATCCTAATTTATTGCCAATAAATATCCTAATTTATTGCCAATAAATATCCTAATTTATTGCCAATAAATATCCTAATTTATTGCCAATAAATATCCTAATTTATTGCCAATAAATATCCTAATTTATTGCCAATAAATATCCTAATTTATTGCCAATAAATATCCTAATTTATTGACAAAAAATAATGTCCAAATTGATAGCAAAAAAATCCACATTTATCGAGAAAAATTCCTAATTTATTGCAAAAAAAAACAAATTTAATGCCAAAAATTTCCAAGTTTCTAGCAATTTTTCAAAAAAAGTTTCCAAATTTATAGCAATTTTTTTCTAAATATATTGTTAAAAATGTTCAAATTCATCGCCAAGAAATTTCCACTGTTGCCGAAAATTTTCCACATTGTTGTCAAAAATGTCCCAATTTATCACCAAAAAATGTCCAAATTTATCGCCGAAAAATTTCCAAATTGAACACCGAAAAATTACCCACGCTACCTTATTTATCGCAGATTTATCAACCGTTCGCGGGATGTTTACTAAGAATAGATCAGATTGACAGCGAAGGATCTAATTGGACCAGGCGGTTCGGGAAATAACCGAGGCGGGATCGTCCAATAAAAAGATGTTGACGGTGGCCATATCTAGCTCGTATACCGGTCACTTATCCAATTGTTCGCACTTGACTAGGTTGGCAGCCCGGCCTTGTCCTCCATTAGGTACGGAGGGCTACCCCAGTACCCTGCACATGATATCCATCGCTGAACTTTTCGCCGATGTCTGGACAGAACTTTATAGAGAAAAAATTTTAGAATTCTATATTTTCAATATTCGCTTTCGAAGGAGAAATATTCGGAAATACACGCACAATAACGTGAATCGCGTCAAAAAATGAACATATAGGCGCGTGTAGCTTGGCGATGGTCTGGTGGAGATAGTAGATACGAGGAGACACGGCTGGTTGTACATGAACGATACTAATCGACTCATTGTTTTCCTCCGAGAGATTCCCATCAACAGTACTTGGACACAAAATACAAAAAATGGGCACGGCTCATCTTTCATTTCCGATTGACGACGAAGAAATATCGATAGAACATAAATATTGACGTTGGGATAAAGCCACACAGAAGCTTCAGAAGTCCCTCCATGGGACAGAAATATTGTCTAATATTTTAATAATAAAAGAAAAGATCGGCTAAAATTTTTTGGCCGAAAAAGGGGTTTTATGTATAAAAAGCCATGAGATAAATATGCAGTCGATTTATTTACGAAATACGCAGTCGAACACGTTCAACGATGAAAAATTGGGAAGCGCCGAGTTTACACGAAATTGCTTTTTTCCGCCCCCGACGAATCACAGAGACGAATACGCCCGGGCTCCGTTGCACATAAACAAGCGGTTCATTCAAGGCGACAACACTGTAAGTGATTCAGCGATTAGAATGGACAATACGCAAACTGCGCTTATCCAATTCATGTTCCATCCGGAGAGTTTATTGGTTTTTTCGAGCCAAGACGGAATGCTCCCCACGTTTTTGATGATCGGATTTCAAGGGCGGTCCAACTAAGGGAATTATCCACTCGGTGGAATGCGAGTATCTCTAACGTTTAATATTCAACGACTAAGAAAACTGGCATAAAGACATGAGTTCGTCAGATCTCAACAAGGTTGAAAGTTCATTTCCTGCTCACGTTCATTCATTGTTCATTCTTCATTCACTCTATGGCCTTCTTCATTCACTATTTGGTCATTTTTCATTCACTCTTGGTTCATTCTCTGTTCACTCTAGGTTCATTCTCCGTTCACTCAAGGTTCATTCTTCATTCACTCTTTGTTCATTCTTCATTCACTATTTGTCATTCTCTAATCACTGAAGGTTCATTCTTCATTCACTCTTTGTTCATTCTCTATTCACTCAAGGTTCATTCTTCATTCACTCAAGGTTCATTCTTCATTCACTCTTTGTTCATTATTCGTTCACTCTTAGTTCATTCTTTGTTCACTCTTGGTTCATTCTTCATTCACTCTTGGTTCTTTTTTCATTCAATCTTTGTTCTTTCTTCATTTAATCCTTGTTCATTCTTCATTCATTCTTTGGCCATTCTTCATTCACTCTTGTTTCATTCTTCATTCACACTTTGGCAATTTTTCATTCACTCTTGGTTCTTCCTTCATTCAATCTTTGTTAATTCTTAAATAACTCTTTGCCCACTCTTCAATCACTGTTTAGTCATTCTTCATTCACTCTTCGTTCCTTCTTCATTCACTTTAGTTCATCCACTCCCTGTTCATTCCTCATTTTTATTAATTTTCTTATATCTTCAGTCGTTCTTACTTCATTTTTTGATGACTCTTGGTTGATAATTCATTCTTCCTTGACTCATTTGTCGTTCGCGATTCGTTCATTCACTGTTGACCAATTTCTCTTCCGTTACCGTTGTATTTTTCGTTATATCTTCTTTCATAATTCTACTCCTATTCTTCATCCACTCTCCGTTGATTTTTCATTTTTCCTAAGTATCGTTCATCTCATAATTTTTCAACCATTTTCTTCCTTGTTTACTGTTATTTTTTCTTCGCTCTTTCTTCCATTATTTTTCATCAAATTTTCATTGAGTTTTTAACCTCTTTTAGTAATTTCTCATTCAATATTCCTCTTTCAGGATATTGACTACGTTCTCTATTATTCATTATTCGTTAACGCACATCCAATCGTTCAGGTTTGATGGGTCACATCATTCTGTCTTTATAATTTCATCTATTCCTGTATTGATTTACGATTTATAGGTTGCATAGTATTTGAATATAGTCGGATGTTATTTTTCGATAGGTTTTGGATTAGCTTGCGTCACTATTCTCTGGAAGGAGCTGGGTGGACCGCATCGATCTGTCTGCGATTGTTCAATGCAGGTCTGGAGGACTACCCCACAGCGGCCTTGATCCAGCGTCCCTCACCGTGACCTTCTGCTGCAGCCCATCGTTTTTCAAGTCTTCCACCACCTATTTGTCTTTCGAGCGTAGATCGTGACAATGATGCGTTTTCCATCATTCGACTGCGATGTACAAAATTAAAAATGGGTCAGATGAACCTGTCATCGGGAGATTTAAAGATGCACGCGAGAAAGCAAATCAACAGCCCATGTTGACCTCGGTGATCAGCTCGCGATCCAATGTCAACAAAGTGCGTGACGCAATGCACGTTCTCTCTGTTTAAATAGCGCCTGCGGAGCAGTTGAAAGAGTAGGGAATTTTCTATCTGGCGATTATCGAGTTAATCGAATAATTAATATGGCATTTTTTATATAGGTAGTAAAATAATTGCATATTTTTATATAGTAAAATAATTGCATATTTTTATATAGTAAAATAATTGCATATTATTATATAGTAAAATAATTGCATACTTTTATATAGTAAAATAATTGCATATTTTTATATAGTAAAATAATTGCATATTTTTATAATATAGTAAAATAATTGCATATTTTCATATAGTAAAATAATTGCATATTTTTATATAGTAAAATAATTGCATATTTTTATATAGTAAAATAATTGCATATTTTTTCATAGAGTACAATAATTGATTTTTTTTTTTTTGCTGGTCGCATTTATTAAATTTTTTCAAACTTTTGATCGCCCAGGTAAAATTGATTTTTTCGTACGCAAATGCCTCGGGTGGATTGTTCCTTGAGATTGCGTGATCTAGCGAGCCCGAATCCTCAAGGAAATTCGCAACCTTGGCGAGGGCCGATTATGACGGCGAAGCCCATATCCGTTTCTGTTTTTCCTATTCTACAAGTCACGTAAGCACAATCAAGTCAGCAGGAGATTAAACTATTTTTTTCTCTATTCTTATATCTTACAAATGGATTCCTCCGCTAGAAATGAGATCAATCCGTACGAGGCGCTGACTCAATATTTAAACGGATTGACCTTAATGTTCGGAGCAATATGAAACCAACCAAACGATTGGTATTTTTTTGATAACGGGTTTTTCCCGGCTTTAAAAGTTTTTAGAGCGTAGTTCGATATCGTAAATCGCTTTTGATAATCCTAATGGCTTCGAAGAGGCTGGCGGACCTTTAAATATTGGAAGAGAACAGACCTGGCTCTTGCGTGTAGAATGTTTTTTTTTTTTTTTTTTTTTTTTTTTTTTAAGTCGCGTTCGATATTTTCAATGTAGTATCTGCTATTGGCCTCGAATTGTAGAATTTTCTTTCAAATTTCCTCCCACATATTGGAGCTAGTCAATATAAAATTAAATGAAACCTTCTGCCTCTTTCTAAGCCTTATGTAAATATTATTTAGTTACTTGAATTCACTCAAGAAGGCGAAAGCGTTTGTAAGAATTTTTTTTTTTTTTTCTTATTTTCTTCGAAGGCGTGAGGGATGACGCGTTTGAATCACTGTAATCTTGCGATGTCGAGAGATCGAGATGTCGAGAAATCGAGAAGTCGAGAACCGCGCGTACCATGAAGATCCTCCCAGTGAAGCCCGTGTCGAGATCGAGAAATGGACTCATCTATTAAGACCTCCATGGCCGAATACAAACCAATTGAATTTGGTTTCTGCTATTCGGTGACAATTCCATCCGTTTTTGGTAACACAAATTATGAACATCACGAACGATAAAAATAAAATAACGGATAAAAATCGGAACCTGAAGAAAGATTCGTCGAATAGCCGTCGTTTCACGTTGTTGTTTACATCGACATTTGGCGGGAACGCCGAATCCGAATGAATTTAGTTTCTGCCTATTAGGTGACAATTTCCATTCGTTTTTGGTAACACAAAACTCACGAACGCGAAGTAACGGATAAAAATCGGAATCTGAGGAAAGATTCGTCGAATAGCCGTCGTTTCGCGTTGTTGTTTACATCGAATTTGGCGGGAACGCCGAATCTCGACTTCTCGACGGATTTCTCGACGCTTTTTTGGATCGAATTCGATTTCTCGATCGAGATGTGAAATGGCGTACTGCGCATGTCCGGTCGAGAAAATTTCCATGGCAACCTTATCAATCTCGACTTTCTCGACGTCTCGACACCGACCATGAATACCCCTACTATAAAACGATTCAGTGATACGCACGAGCAGAGCGTCGTCCTTGACTGACTTGACAGCAAGGCCATACATCCAGTAATTAGGTACAGCTCGAACTCTTCAAATTGAGTTTCTAAAAATACGCCTCGCATGACGGGAAGTTCCAGTCTCGATATAAATGCGCAAAAATACAGGTTTCACACGAAGAAACGTCGAAAAAAATATCGAACATTCGAAACATTGCCAAATGAGACGATTATTGTTTAATAAGTTACCTCAATTATTAATAATTAATTCCAGATGAAATCCCGTTCATGGCGGTTTTCGAATAGGAAATTTTCCCGCTTTTTTTTTTTTTTTTTTTTTTTTTTTTTGTAACTCCATTCGAGTAGAAACCGTTAAACCTCCGGTTCAGGGGCCGTTTCTTATTCTTTAACGGCAGACGTCTTTTTCATCTCGAGCTTTCAAACGTTAGAGAGGAACTCTTTTTTCCGAGCCGGACGTCCAAGTCGTACGTGATTTTCTTGGAAAGGCAAGCCAGTTGTAACAGGGCACTCTGGAATCCGAAGCGCTTTTGGCAGATTAGTCTTCCACTAGTTTATTATTTCGCCAACATTAAAATTCACCGAGGTCACTTCAATCAGACTGAATTACGTGGAATTCGCCCAGATTGTGGACTGATTGTAGCAAGTTGTAAATATTTGCCAGACTCTGCAATTACTGCATACTTTTTTCTAAACGCCTTCTACAAATAATTTCCGGTCAAAAGTGTCATATAATTTTTTTTAATTCCTTCAAAAATGCCAAGTTTTTAATTTTTTTTTCGTGGTTTTCGTTGTTACTTTATAAAAACGGCCTCAATTTCTTCGCCGATTCAAATCTGATCACACCGTTTGAAAGAGCGTTTAATTTCCAAATTCCTCAACGCCTCACATTATTATTATTATTTATTTATTTTTCTTTCAAGATAGAAATGAGACGAAAAAGTTGAGCCGAAGTGACAGGTTTTTCTCATTACCTCGTTTTCTCTCTGAAGCTCATGAGCAAAAAAAAACAAAAAAATTTGTCGCATCCTTCAGCTTAATTCGCATTTCTGCTACAGAATAAATAGGATTGCCTAGCGTTTAAAAAACTCACGGTTTTAAGTTTCAATACAAGTTACGTTTCAGAATCGATTTTCACGTCTTAGATCCATTTTAAAAAAATGTCGGGCGTTGAAGAGTTCGAATATTTAACGCTCTTTCTAACGCTTCGATCGGATTCGAATAAATTGAGACAGTAAAGGCGTTTAGTAAGGTCGAACAGACGAAAAATAATATTGATATTAAAAAGATGCATTTTCAGTGGAGCGAAATAAAAATGTAAAAGGACACTTTTGGATAGAAATTAGACGTAGACCAAGTGAAAGAATGGCCGCGCGTTACTATCTAGTACCTATTTACACGCGATTTTGACTCATACGAGGAAGTATTATTGTTGTAATAATTTCCGCAAGTTACACTTTCACAAAGAAAGCGCACCGATTGCATTCACGGTGTAGAATGCATCCTATTTGGCTCCAAAGGAAATAACGGCTGGCGTGGGGTGACGTCGGAGGAAACGGCGGTCGAAATAATTTATTGGCAATTCGCGCTCGACCCAGATGTTAGCCTATAGCTGCGATGGCTTCGACTCTTCTATAGAAAGGGAACTAGCTAACCTTATGCGATCGTCCCGCGTCGTGCGACGTCGTCGATATCGATAAGGAATTAATTTGGGAAACCAGAAAGAGCGCGATAGGTTGTAAAAATAGCGAAAAACCTCGCACGAGGTCCAAATCGGGAAATATCTAATGCTAATGACAATCCCGCAGTATTTTGAGAGGAAAAAATTTATTACGCCAATTTATTTACATGTACGAGACAAGCCCAGTTACAAATTATATAATATATTGTGCGACGTCGCTTTTAAAAAAATATTGCTAACAAGTAATCAACGCAAAAAATAATAGAAAATGAATTCCTTCTGCAGGTTGAGGGGGAGAGTAACGAGACGACCTCTTCTCCATTTTTTCCCTTTTTATTACGCCGAGTACTTTCGCCCGTTCGGGCTTCTTCAGGGCATTATAGGACCAATGGTACCTATGGCCTTACTCTCCCCCTCAACCTGCAGAAAGAAGGAATACGACGACCTGGAGAAGAAAAAGAAAATGAATTATTCCATAGATGACGATGGAATTCGAGAAATCTTATGGAAAGCAAAGCGATCGCCATGGAAAGGAAGACCAGCGGCCTTGGTCAATTGCTCTTTTGCACAAACGTCCAACACCGTTAGCGGATCCTGTTCTTGCGTTTGGAGCTAAATATAGCAAAGCCAGGCCATATAAGTAGTCGCCTTTTGCAAGAGAAAACGGAAATGCGCGCATGAGGATTGAAAAATAAACAATATCCAAGCAACGGAGAGATCCTTTGAACTAAAGAATTCCTCGATTTTCGAAGGCGTCGAAGAGTTTAAATAAACGTTCGTTTTCGATAAGGCGTGGATTTTCGTTCGAACATCCAGAGGGAACAATCGTGGAGAATATGCTCGTAAAAAATGCGTAAATCGGAGGATATTTATATTTTTACTGAATTTAATGATTTCACTTTTGATGTTTCAACTCTCTGGCCGTTTTGAAAACTCCATTTAAAGTGTTTTTTATTTTTATTTCTATTTTTTTTTTTTTTAACTATGTAAGAGAGAAGGAAATATTATCCAATATTTTATAAACATGGGAACTTTCGGTATGAATCGCAATTTGTTTTTAACGCTGAATCGATCAGTTTAGTGTGTACCGTGTTGCTGCTTCTGTGAGCAATATTCGAGAATTTGATACTTGGCCATTAATAAAGCTGAAAACATTCGAACGTCCGTCGAACTCTCTATAAATTTAATTTAAACGTTTCACCTTTTTTGAAAAAAGGAAAAATCAAAATTTGAATTAAAATTTTTTTATTTTTAATAATTTAAAAAATTCGACTTCTGTTTCAATAAGGAGATGAAGCAAAATTAGAATATCATTTGATAAATAGGTACACAATTGTTCGCGCCAGTATTATATTACTCCAAATTCAACGCTCTAAGTAAAAGCTCGATCCACGGTGACAACAAGTGGGAAACAGGTGGTAATATTAAGTACGTTTTTAAGAAATTAGGTATCAGTTTTGCGGAAAAATTCGTTACAGAACAGTTACTTTTTTTTAACTTATTTGATCATAAGCTGTCTTGAGTTAACTATAGAAAAATAAATGAACAGATGCATTTTTAACATCTTCAAATTTTTCTCGTCTTAATTAATATCCAACAATTTTTTCGTAAACAACGAAAGGCCTCTTTTTGGCTTCAAAGTTGAAAAACATACAAGTAGTGTACTACTAAAAATATGAAAAACTAAATGTTGTCGTCAAATTTCCGCCGTTTTGACGTCAAATTCGGATTCAGCGTTCAATTTCCTTGAATAGTAGCTTTTAAATTCGCCTGAAAACGAAAATTTAATTTTTCACCCGATCGAGATTTCGGCCGGTGAAAAACTCGATTTACGGAAAATAATTTCTGTGGCGCTGTTTAAATTTTTTTCACCAAATTTTTTGCTATGTACGTGTGTAAGGCGTTCAAATGAAGACTCCTGCATAATAAAACAATTGATTTAGATTAATTTTGACCCCGAAAATCACGGTTAAAGTCCAAATATTGAGCTTTGAATAACCTATTTTTTTGGACCACTTGCTGATTTTTCCGAGAAATAAAAAAAATCACAAAAATACATCTCGGTATGATACAACTTTCCTGAAAATTTCAGATTTTTATCTCTATTGAGAGAGGAGAAAAAAATCGTCAACTGGTCGGTTCATAAAAATCGCAGGGGTACCCCTGGGATTTTTCGTGAAAAATCTTTTGGTTTCGATTTCGCTCAAATTCAGCATAATGATAGTTGATGATGTGCGTATCAAGAATATATGCTTCATTCTATGTTTCTTTCACACTAAATAGATGAATAGAACGTTTGAAGTTGAAAAATGTGATTTTTTCTTGTTTATTCCTCTATTATTGATGATAACTCATAAACGGTTGAAAAATGGATAGGTACATTACATGGGGAAAATGTGGACAATTAAATTACCTATAATTTGGTCTATTCGAACGTCTGAATTGACAACTTTTTGTTACAGTTATTCGCTGTGCAAGTTACAAATCTTGGAAAACTTGGACTGCCTACCACGGCTAACGCTTTGCTCCAGTTGAAAAACCCTTCATAATACTACGTACAATGCAATACCCACCACCTACATACCAAATTATAGAAACTGCTAATAACAATATTAATAGATTCCCACTCTCCATACACAAATAATTAAGTACTATAAAATAGTAGTGACAAGGACAAGACTCAGCCAATTTGTAAGGGGTGGCAGAGGGGGCGCAGCCCCTCCAACGGGCCGTGGCGTGGTGAGCGGGGGGCGAAGCCCCCCGACAGGGGGCTAGGCGGCGAAGCCGCCAGGGTGCTTAGCCCCTAGTTATTCTGATAACCCTTAAGAAATGGCGATTAAAAAATATTTTCGAGCCGTAGCAACCGTTGCCAAGCAATGCTTAGCAACCAGAGTAGCTCTTATATTATATCCAGGATACTATTCATCACGTTGCCTAGGAACTATTTTCCGCTCGTAACTCGCCATATTCCGATCCAAATCCGTTTAAAATTAATTATATAATTATTTTCACCACCTGAATTACACTTGCCTCAGCTTTAGCTGTATAAAATTCGACAACGATTTCTATTCATCACTGGACACGAATTTGAATTACCTGGCGTCTAGTCACAGTCGAGCTCTCGCGTCGCGCGTATCGGTCGGTTTTGAATCGAAGATGAACTTTGTTGACGGAAGAGAATGTATAGCACAGGTCGAGGTGCCGGTAAGGACTGAGCGAGGCGAACGCCGGCTCGTTCCCACCCGTCTCATTACCATCCCCTCTCGATTGTGTGGCAGGAGAAAAGGGCCGATCCGAGTGTTGTTCCTCTCGTATTTTCTTCCAGCAATTACCTCCTCCCGTTTAGTTGAATAATATTCTTCGCTTCGTCGAGACGAAATTAAAAAATAAAATCCACTCGCAATGTCAATCCGATAAGCATTTATTGACGCTTTCGCGGAAAAAAAATTCCCAACATCCGCGACGGTAATATTTAACGATTTAATAATTATGGAGCTTAAGAAATAGAAAGGAGCGTTTGGAGACGGTTAAGAAAACGACGTTTAATGTAAAAACGGACAGACTTGAGCTTTATTTAAAGCTAATTTCCTTCAGCTGTTCTTTCCAGCTATGAAACTTTCGACTAGTAAAATTTCCCTGTGTAAACTAACCTCGGAAAGCGAATACTCGCAAACCGGTGATTCTTTATGTAATTTATTTTTTACGACCGATTCATGTCGAAAATTCCACTTTATTCAGTATGTATTTATTACATTTATTGCTCCAAATCTCAAATTTGTCCAATTATAAAAAATATTTCTCAATTCGATTATCAAAAGGCGGAGTGTTGATATTTCTCTTCGCGTCCATCGCTATGTGAAATAACCAGGAATTTATATCGAGAGAATGAGCCAATTGCCAATTTGGCAGCCTTCCTGCCCCAGATTTTAGGCATCGGTGTTTCAACCTTGGGAAGAGACGCGTTTTGTGTATCTTACAAGAAACGTTTGCTCCTACAGTAATTTTTCTTCTTGTTAATGGGGGGCGAAAATTTCGAAAAAACAAAATACCGACTCAGCAGACGAGCTGGTAAAAAAGTATTACATCAGTTTTGCAATTGTTGTGCAAATGTTTGGATAATGGCTATTGCACCTTGAGCACCAATAGGTGAAAGCGAGCTGCTCTCAGTCACAAACATCAGTTAATCGTTTGGGAATTCTTGTCTGCTAAATCGAGACGAACTATTCATAGATGGAAATGCGCATGTGAAAGTAGCACAAAGATACCGAACAGCAGGACAAGCCGAAATGTCCGTGCGAGTTTGGGATCTATACAATATTTTGAAAAATAAATTCTCTCCTGATGGCCGCATTTTTTTTTTTTTTTTTTTTTTTTTTTTGTGATAACCTGTGAAAAAAAGTCTGAACAGTTGAAGAAATAAACTGGTTTCTTCAAAGTACATTAAGGACAATTTTCAGTTAAAAAAAAATATTATTGAAAGCCTGAATTTTTTTATTGTGATGAGAACATAAATAATGTATACGATATCGAAAATCGTACGTATTTATTTCCATTTTATTTTTCTAGCTCGATATTATTTTTGCTCGAAGAAATATTCCAGGAAGAAGGATTAGGATGAATAGGAGAAAATTGGAATCAGGAGTGGAATAGTTTTATAACATAATTATTACCAGTTATTGGTGTGGCCTTCCTGAGACTAAAAATTATCATTGATTTATTACCAGCACCATTAGCAACGTTGGAATTTTTTTCTTCGTCGGCAATTCAGATATAAAATTATCGTTAATTTCCATTGCTCATTTTATTAAGCTATTATTTCCCAAGTGTTATTTTCATTTTTCACTTCCATGTTTACGTAGTAATTGGAAGTATTATGTGATCGTCAGAAAAGTCGAATTCTGAACCGAGGTCGTGTTGGAAGAAAGTTTCTTAGCGCTATACTCAGAATCACTTTCTGAAAAAGTGTCCGTCTGTCTCTAGAAAAAAATGACATAAATCGCCCTATCTCCCTGAAAAATGAATGAAACTCGATGAAATTATCAGGAAATGTTCTCCTAGTAAGAAAGCAAAATTATCTTTTATTGAAATTTGAAAAACACACTGCATTTGAGATGTAACGGTGCAATGTTTTTTATTTCGATTTTTACAAGCTATAAAAGTAAATATTTTTCGACATTTGAGATCTTGAAGTGTTTGTTATAGAGAGCATATTACAACAGATTTTTCGTATATTGGGCCACACATATTACCTCCGCGTTACGAGCTTTTTTCACGATTTCACAAGTGCATATTTTGTGTTTTGATTTTGACAGGCCCCAAAACTCAATGTATTTGAACGTTTAAGGTCTTAAAATGTTTGGGGTGGCGATTGAAAGATGCCTGATTTTTATCGATTGGGTTACATATAGTACTTCCGCGTTATTTGCATGATGACAATATTTTGATTTTTACAGACCGCAAATAAGTATCTATGCATATATTTGAACGCTGAGGGACTTTAAATTTTTCTATATGACAGCTGAATATCGTTCGATTTTTATTATTGGGATCACATGCAGTACTTCCCCGTAAAACGCATTTTCAGTTATTTTATTCGAGCGTCATTGTATACTTTTTGGGTCTCTTTGTTTTAAATATGACCAACTTCGACCATTTTGTATAGTTTGAATAACACACAGTACTTCCGCCTTATGCTTTTTTTTAAACAAAATGATTACCTAATTAATGTAAAAATAAAAAAAAAAAGATTAACGTAAAATTCAGTGAATATGCGGCTTGATATTACTATATATATGTATTTGTCATTATTTTTGTATGAAAACGTGTCATTGCTGAAGTAAAAAAAGCGATGATTAATTTGATTTAATAATCATGCCGAAAAATGTGTCACGCTTATTCGCAGTAGTAAATAATTTCCAAAGAAGCTTCTCGATTGGCCGTTCGTGGATTGATGATTCGGAATACAATTTGGCTATATCATAGACGTCTCTGGCACTTGGTTTTCTCTCAGTCGAGCGATTATTTTGAAATTCGCATGCGAGGATACAACTGAAAAGAGAAGCGTCGCCGGGAATAAATATTCCTCGTCTGGCCGAGAATAAATCATCGCCACGAGGACAGTGAGTCATCGAATGTGTCAGTCTGTCCATCGTTGTGATCCAGTCTTAACACATCCGCACATCCTTATTGTGCTGCTGACCTAGACGATTCATTTGTTTCTATGAGGGCGCGGCGACGATCCGGATGCATCTTGTACTGCACGAATTGTCCAGTCGAAAGAGAGAAAAATTATCGAAGGGGAACAGGTCGAAGAAAGATTCAAATTACAGTCATCTTATTAAGAAGAGAATTTCGAGGAAGCGTAATTACCGTCTGATATAAATAACCTTAATCTAGCGGTCGTTTGCATTTTTCTGAGGGAAAAGTTACAATTTTTTCGCTGTAAAAACATCGATCAAGAAACTGTAATGAATTTTCGTGTATTATTTAATGCATCACAAGCTTTTGCTGGTCATTGGTCGAGCACTTTCGCCCGTTGGCTTCCTCAGGGACATAAGATTTCCTCGTTGGTCTCCTTCGAATATAATCGCCTCATAATTCTCAAAATTCGATAATAGATTGGCCAAAAATTGATCGCAATATACTTCCATATTTGAGTCGGCGAAAATGTATAACTTACCAATTATATCGAACTGAAATATTTATTGAAAATATTATTGCCCACGTAGTTTTTTTCTACTTTCATAAATATCACGAAAAAGCATAATTCGTCGCTCAAGTTCTGATATCGCCTAATCCACATTGCCTAATTTTTCAAGAGAGACAAAAAATTGTTTATTAAAGAAAATTAACGAATTTTATTAAGAGAAAAAAAAAACTAAAAAGTTAGTTTCTGCATCTCAATGGCTTCTTGCCAATATTAAACAGTGAGTTGTACTCAATTAACTGTAATGGAGACAATAGTAGAAAGAAAATAAACCCTTTCTGATGAAAATGTGGACTAGATGGTATCAGAACTTAGACAACAAATTTTTCAGAAACACGGCCAAGAAAAAAAAAAATATTTTTTTCAGTCTAATCAATACAAATTAATTAAGATTAATTTTTAAGTGGGTACACTAGACTCAAATTCAAACAATTTAAGACTATGGAATTAATTTTTACCATCTTTTGAAAGCTCTAGTTGAGCACTTTCAATTAAAAGAATGATTTTTTTTGGACGTGGTTGGGAATGATGCTCGAAAAACGTTGGAAAATTGAAAATCTGTATCATCTTTTTCGTTAGGATTTCTTCTCGAAACGCCATATCCGATATCCATTTGAGTTAGGCCCTCTTAAGAAGATAGATTATAAACAAAATTACGTCAAGAGCGACAAAATCAAGCTGTTTTTATTTTTTTTTTTTTAGAAGTTATAAAGCTCCCAAAGTCAAAAGGTATCTTCTGTTTTTGCAAAAATCACGTTTTCCGACATTTCCCCGAATCTAAGGCCTTTTAAAAAAGGATTGATTCGATTCAAAAAGTGTAACGGACTTACCTTGATAGTTATTTTTTCTTGCCAAAATAATAAAACAACCCGATTGGACTTAGGGGCTGAACCGGCAAAACCCGCAAGTCAACGCGAGTTAACTCTTTTGAAGTCGGTTATTGGAACAGTTATGAAAAATCCTTCTCGCAACTATATCAATTCGGATCTCACGAAACCTGACCTTTTTCTAGGCAGGAGACCCGAAAAACAATAAAAACGACAGTAGAATTCGAATTACTTGAAGTACAATGTGTGAGCCAAACGATAAAAATCAAGCGTCATCTGCCTGCTACAACGAACATTTCAAGACCTGAAACGTTGAAAAATATTGATCTTCATGATTATAGACGAAATTCATGGGCTGATGAAATCGGATAGATAAAACTTGGAACTCGCATAAATATCTCCGAGTGTGTTACCCAAAATCCGAAAACGGCTAATTTTGCCTAGTCAATGAAGAACATTTTCTCCAAATATCGTCGAAATTTATAAATTTTTCTAACGGAGAAACGAAGACATGCCACAGAACATATATGTTCAGAAATGTTTCTGAGTACCTATAAAACTGTGAAATTTTTTTCCAAATTCACTTCAGTCCGAATTCGTCTTTTCGGACCATAAAAATACTTCCGTTTAAACGTGGAAGTAGAAAAGCCTTCGCTGTCAGCCATATAACATATAAACCTCCGTATTAATATTCAATATGAGAGTCAGAACTATCGTGAACACGTTTTCGTCGTTCGATTTTTTTTCAGATTAAAATATTCCAACTATTTATTGTATGCAAATGCGCGACGACCGAATCGATCGAATGACGTTGCCAACAGGCGAATTTTTCTCAGCCCGATCGAGCTGGCGAATTTTGGCTATGGTCCAAATAAAGATTGCTAGACAGCATCTTAGACATTCAGGGTCGACCGTGAAACACGTTCGCGAGCGCATTTTTTGGCACCGTTTTTCGACCGTGTTCGAATTTTGACAATCCTCGAGCGAATTGTAAAAATATACGCGTGCATTATTGAGTAAAATGGCCGATTAATTTTTTCGCGCTATAAATACAGTAAAAATTTACGGAAAACGCCGGAATTAATATTTGACAGTTGGAAAACGACTGCGTTTTAAATTTTCTTATTATTTTAGCCGCTTATTTACAATTCGGCGCGTTTTATTTTTTCAATTTTACGACGCAAAAATCGCCGTATTTTTAAGACTGGAATCGAACGCGAATAAAAATATTTCCTGCGATTTTTTCCCTACATGGAAAGTCCGATTCGAGAACGTCGACCGATTCCTGTTGTTCGCTTTTGAAAAACTCGAATCCGACTAGTAATCTTCGAACGATTGAGACTGAGCAAACGGAAACGGTACGAGAAGTAATAAAGTACGTATTAGCGAATCTGCGATTCTATTACTGTCCAATAGCCTCATTATGTTATTTTCGATCGAATTACGCAAATGCTTCGGAACATGGTGGGAGTGTTTGTCATTTATGCGGAATAACGGTATAAAAGGTGAGCGCTCTTCATTGGAAATCATTGTCAACCAGAGGCAACAATCGAAAACCAACTTCAAAATGGCAGCCATCAAATTCTTCGTAAGTTTTTCCGAATCTTTCCATCTTGGCTATTATTACGAACCAATTACGAACGCTATTCATCTGAAAATTGTACAGAAAATGTTGATCTTGAAATGGAAAATTGTCATATAGCAATTCATTATTGAAGCTCCTAATTTAAAGCCGAACAAATCTAAAAATTTAAAATGGAAAAGTTTTATTTTCGACGAACAAAGTCTCAATTTTGCCAAGGAAATTTCAAAACGACCATGAGAAAATAGCAAATTGGTCTTAGAAAAAAAATTCCAGACAAAATCCAAAAGTTATAATCTCATTCTTTTTTTTTTTTTTTTTTTTTTTTTTTTTTTTTTTTTTTTTTTTTTTTTTTTTTTAAATTTGCCCGAGATAGTGACGATTTAGTCACTCTAAAATTCATCGCAGCTTATTTTCTGATAATTTTTTATTACTTACTTCTAGCCGTTATTTGTGAGAAAATCTTTCTGACGCACCTTGACAGAAATTTTCCTGTTTTCAAGAAAAAAAAGCAAATGATTTTACAGTGGTTTATTTTCCTTGCTTCAATTATGATTTAAAATGACCATCTTCTAGTAAAGTAACTATCGCGAATATTTGAGAACGTTTCTCCGAACAACGGATTGGTAACAAGGGAAAAAAACTTCGTAGCAATTACTATGGTCATTTACATTGTTTTTTCTTAATTTTCAAACTAAAAGCTAAATTATTTGCCTAACCGTGCAGCTGAAGATAATGTTCGAACATCATTACAACGAGTAATGAGCGATATTTTAAATGCTAAATTTTCAAAATATAGGTGAATTTTTCAAAATCTCAAAAATTCGACACAAAAGCTGCGATAACTCGAGAACTAACAAAGCTATCGACCCCGCAACGGTCTTATTTGATTCAGCGTCCAACAATCTATAGAAATTGACGCCAAAACATTTGCCTGAAAAACATGATATAAATTAGTAATGCTCTTTAATCAATATCATATCATAAATTAAAATATCACGTTAATCCAATCATTAGAACTGTCAACATTTTCATATTGTTCTCGTCGAAGATGTCGAAAATCCCGCGTTCCTAAAAAGCAACTTGAATATTTCTGATTTTTTTTTTACATTTGAAAATATTTTTCACGTACAAATGATGTCTCAGACTTCAAAAAAAAAATTCTGAAGCGCCATTTTATCGCTTATTATTGGCTCTGATATTATTAAAAAAAATTTTTTTTTAATTAATTTTTTTTCTCCAGTTCGTCGCCCTTCTCTTCGTCGCCGTCGCTTTCGCCACTGAGCAATACCGTCAAAAGAAGGACGTTCTGATCAGCGCCGACTATGCTTACCCTTACGCTTACTCTGCTTACCCCTACTCCGCCTACAGGTCACTCTACTACCCGTACTACTATTGAGCTGGTTCGCTGGAAATCGTCAATTGTATCACCATAGTAAACCTTCATGTCTGAACAAACTGCAATCGAAATAAACATCAGTTCTTGAAAAAACTCGGTTTTTTAATCCGCAGCTAATTTTCCCAATCCTGAGCAGAGAAATATAATTAGAATAAAAAAATGAAAAAAATTGAACAAATTTCTCAACATTGTAATATTTTCAAACGAAAGCTAATATGTACCACGAGGCGAATAAAAATCAAGTAAAATGGTATTATTTGCTTGGGATAATTTATTCATACAGACAAGCAATTTCTTGATTTTAGACGAATAAATGAATGAATAAATCAGTGAATTGATGATTTATTTTTCCGCACAGTTTAGGGCATCACTCTTTCAACTATATGGAATAATAAAAAAATTAAAAAAAAACTAACTTCCCAATTTACATAAAATTGAGGCGAATAAAAATCAAGTAAAATGGCATTATTCGCTTCGGATATTTTATTCACACAGGCAAGTAATTTCTTGATTTTAGAGGAATGAATGAATAAATCAGTGAATTGAAGGTTTATTTTTCCGCACAGTTTAATATACGGAATAATTTTAAAAAACTAACTTCCCAATTTACATCTCAATCAGATCTTCATGTATATTAAATAAATAAAAATATAATAATATTATTAAAATATATATTAAAAAATAAATACAATAATAAATTATCCACAATCATTGCGCACTGCTCAATCTTTCGCATGTAAACACATTAAGAATGCCCTCGGTTTGAGAGGATATTTTTAAACGCGGCGCAAAATCATGCCTTCGCGGACGTACATTTGAGAACAAGACGTTTGCCATATTTTAACCGGCCCTTAACCGACTGCTTGTTATTCGTGACACGTTGCATCCGGAGCGTGGGCCTTTTCGCTGGATGCATTTCGCACCGTAGCCTTGCACTTGATTTAATCCGATAAATCAGCCGAACCCCTTCGTTATGTAAAATGCGACCTTCGCCGAGGCAGTAAAATTTGTCGAGCACGCGCCTCGTGCAAACGCCCGTTTTCAATTTCACTCCATTTCGGTCGTTACCTTTGCTCAAAAATTCGGGCAGTTACGATTGATAGATCCGGCTGAAACCTTTAGAAATATTTTGGCGAGGTCGGCTAATTCGACTATTCAATAAATAAATAAAGCATTTATATTTTTTCCAAATTTTTTCCAAATATTCCTATAGAACGTGAGGTAAACGCACTAGGTAGTAGTGGCCAAAGTTAAGGATTTTTTTTTTTTTTGTGGATTTTTCATATTTGGGTCTACAATTTTTTATACCTCAGTTGAAACTCAATGAGCAAATTATAGCCCACCTTCTCCTTAATCGATCCATTCTCTGACATTGCCAGAATTTCAATTTGGTCTGTTTTTTAATAATTTTTTCCCAAAACTCAATTTTGATCCGATAGTGGCCACTTCAAAATCCGAAAATTTCAGTAGTGGCCAGCTGGATGAATCAGTAGTGGCCACGTGGTATACTACCTTACTATACGTAGTAAATTCTACCCTTACGCACTTTATATTCACAAAACTGATGAACAAAATTGATTTTATACGGTTACATTATGTAGGTACTAATATCATAATCACATTACTATGGTTCATTTCTTTCTTCAAAGTAATAAGTAAGTAAGTAAATATCTATAGAAAAATGTGAAATGGTTTTTAGGAAAAGGCTTCTATAATCATCGACATATTGAGCTTGTAAAAAATCGGCTCTTAGATGCTGGCTTGCTCTGCTCAAGTATCATGAGAATTCATGATAATTAAATTCTTGCTAATTGAGATTCTATTGGCTTCTCTATTATTATAAGATAGGCGCCGACTCCAAGAAGTGGCCATTCTCGAGGCAATTATGTGAGGTGAAAAGTTCAGTCATTTGGGAAACGAGAAATATTTATTTTTTTTTATTATTAGGGAAGGTGGTCCAATCAATCAAGAAGTGATCAAGGCAATACGAGTGGAAAACTAGTCCTTAAAATGTATAGTAGCTTAATGGTGATTGAGTTGCTCTGAAGTTGGGAAAATGTTGTACTTATATTTTTGTATTTTTATATTTTCATTTTCAGAGGTTTTTTTTATTATTTTTTATTTTATTTTTTTTATATAGGTTAATGATTCTGAAGTATTTTTCTATGAAACTATTTTTTTATACACTTGAAATTTTCACCGAAAAGCATTCATGGCCGATGGCTCAATTCTTCAGCTAAGTTGCTTCAATATTAAAAATAATTACAATTCAATATTTATAAGCATTATTAGGCTTTTAAGGAGGATTTATTTCGTATTTTTCAGATGAAAGTGTATTCTGTAACAATTTCTAACGATTTTTGGACGCTAATCGAACAAAACTATTGCGACAGATTTAATTGTTCTCAAATTATCGTAGCTGTTGTGTCCGATTTTCGAGAATTTCAGAGATTTGGCAATATATAATTGCTCGAGAATTTTCGTATCTATAAAAACCGTTCTGTACTCGTAGGAATGATTGTTAAAAAGTCGCTTCACCTGTATCGTTAAGCAAATAATTTGAATTTAAATTAGGCAATCAAGAAAATTCGAATAATTCAATGTACGGAATTCGCTAACGATTTTTCCCCCTGTTATTGAAATGTTAGTGGAAAGGTAGCAAATTTGTTAGCAATGCTTCATGAGATTGGGCTTTAGATTGTCACAATAAATAGCAGTTTCTCAGTTAGGCTATCTTTCATGCATTCAGTAAAGCATATTCGAAACTGGAAGGCGCTGAGAATCTTTCATAGTAAATGGAAGCATTGAGGTCGTCTGAAAAGTCGAATTTGGACCCGAGGTCCTGTTGGAAGAAATTATCATAGCAATGTACTCAGAATCACTTTCTGAACAATTGTCTTTGTACAAAAAGTTACATAAATAGCTGTTTAAAATGTTTATAGACGATTTAGTGGACTGTAAGGTGAAGGTTTTTTAATTTTACGAGGTGAGTGTTGAGGAACAGAGTATAAGGAAGGAAATACCTGGATTACTCGTCTCGATGGTGGATCTGGTGAATCCCGACGACGATGTAAGGGGCGTCAAGGGCCCTCGTGGTCGCACAAGGTGAGACAGGTTTAAGACAGTTTAGGTCGGGTTTAGGACAGTTGTTGGTTTAGGAATTGGGAACACAAAAAGGGGTTAATGGCAGGAACCGAGTATAAGGGAGATGTGACGAGATTTGACGGAAACCATAAACGATAAAAAATGAACCGAACACCGTTTCGAACCGAGAAGCTAGACTAAAGCCGAAAAGAAACCCCAGCAAAACCTCACCTAAAAACCAAAACCCCAACTCTCAGCAGGCATGCATCAGGCTCACCAAAGTTTCCCCATTTTAAGAAAAGGCATGAATTTATATTGAATACAAAAGATGAGTTTGGTGAATAAAATTAACTTAGTTTATTTGTATTTTAAATTAGAATATAACAAAACAATATTGAACATTCTGCCCCCCCTGAAGGATTCTTCAGCAAGAGCGAATCTATTGAGCACAACTCTCGGGAAGGGGAAGTGGTGCCAATTTGACCACTGGTCTCATAAAATTGCCCGTAGCAGTACGAATTTTGGCAACCCTAACCACACCATCACTTCCGGGATGAACTTCAATTACTCGTCCACGTCTCCACGACATGGGAGGTATGTTTTCTTCCATTAATAGGACGAGGTCGTCTACCTTCAAGTTGTTGAATTTTTTTGTCCACTTCTGACGAGTTTGGAGACTTGTTAAATATTCTGTATGCCACCGTTTCCAAAAGAGCTGGTGAACATGCCTAACGAGCTGCCAACGTTTACGGAGGTCCTTAGGCGGTTGCTCGCAGCTTGATGGTTCAGGAATCGAATTTAATGGCTCCATTGTCAAGAAGTGTCCAGGGGTTAACACCTCTAAATCATGAGGATCATTACTCAATGGTACAAGTGGCCGCGAATTTAGGTAGCCTTCAATCATACATAGGATTGTGGAAAGCTCCTCAAAGGTCAGTATTTGAATGCCAATCAACTTAATCAAGTGAGTTTTAACACTTTTGACGAGACCTTCCCAAATACCTCCGAAATGAGGAGCAGCAGGGGGATTAAAATGAAAATTAATACCCTGAACGGCCAAGTGCTCCGCCGTAACGTTGCGAAGTTGGTAAGAATTCAGATGGCGAGTCAACTCCCTATCGGCCCCGACGAAGTTAGATCCCTGATCACAGTAAATGTCTGAACAACGTCCTCTTCGAGCAATAAAACGTTGCAGGGAAGCAATAAATGCGTCAGTCGTAAGCTCGGAAACTGCCTCCAAATGACAAGCCTTGGTGGCTAGGCAGATGAAGACACAGAAATATGCCTTCTGCTGGGGGGCTTTACGTAGTTTTGAAGAACGAGTTATTATGGGGCCAGCAAAATCAACGCCCGTTTTTGAAAAAACTTTGCATTGCTGAACGCGACAGACAGGCAAAGAGGCCATGTAAGGGTGGATGATCTTAGGTTTAGCTCTAACGCACGTCACGCATTGGAGAGTAAATGTACGAATTGCCGATCTTGCATTCAGTATCCAAAATTTACGAGTGATCATTGCTTGTAAGGCCTGAGGACCAGGGTGTCCAAACGAATTATGATAGAAACTTATGAGTAATTGTGTGAATTTATGCTTTTGTGGAAGAAGTATAGGATGGATGGCCGAATCAGGAAGGCTGGCTTTGTTCAATCGACCGCCAACACGAATAATAGTGTAACTTCCTTCCACTGACAGAATTGGAGCATACCGAGCTAGCTTTGACGAGAATAAGGGCGATATAGGTTGTTCGAGTGCCGCAAATTCCAAAGGGAAAACTTCTCTTTGAACTTGTTCTATCCAAAATAACAGAGCGCGTCGAAGTTCAGTGGTGGTTATGAACGACGGCAAGGATTTTCGAATAGGTTTAGGTTGAAATATACGAAATACAAATGAAGTGGAACGTTGCAGTTTGAGAAGGGATGACACACGATCCAGCAGAGACAAAAGAGACGAACCCTGGGTGAATGTCTTTGTATGTCCAGTCGCAAGTGTTTGAACCACTCGAGTGATTGGTTTCTCTTCTAGGTTTTCAAGTTCCAACGGGAGTGACATTTTTTGATTTATTGGAACCGGCCACTGGGTTTTCTCCAGTACCAACCAGGGGGGCCCATGCCACCACAGGGGGTGTATGATAAGCTGATCAGGCATAACACCTCTTGACGCACAGTCCGCTGGATTGTGTTCCGATCTAATGTGATTCCACGTCGAAATGGGGGTCAAAGTTTGAATTTCACTGACTCTGTTTGCCACATAGGTTTGCCAGCGACTAGCGTGTGAGTTTAACCAGAAGAGAACTATAGTAGAGTCAGTCCAGCAATACGTTTGATGGATCTCTACCTTTCCTGCATAAAGCTTAAGTATGTACGTCATTAGTCGAGCCAATAGCAGAGCCCCGCATAGCTCAAGCCGAGGCAAGGATTGTGTCTTAATTGGGGCTACCCTGGTCTTTGCAATCAACAGTCGAACCATCGCAACATCGTTAGGGAAAGCAAGACGGCCATACACCACAGCAGCGTATCCATGTTCGGAACTATCTGAAAACCCATGTATCTCGATTCGATCAGCAGACGGGGGAAACACAAATCTTTGAATCATGACATTACTGATGTTGGGTAGCAATTGTTTAAAGTGAAACCAATCTTTGCGAATTGAGTCCGTTACCTTCTCATCCCAGTTGAGCTTTAGCAAACAAACCGAGCGCAAGATTCGTTTGGCAATAAACACCGTGGGAGACAACCACCCCATGGGATCATAATGTCGAGCCATATCCGACAGGATTCCTCTTTTGGTGCAGGGACTGTCAATGTCAAGAAATTTGTAGAAGAAAGAATCGGTTTTGGCATCATAGCTGAGTCCCAGGATTTTTAGAGCACTAGTATCATCTTGATCCAGAGATATTGATTGAATCTGACGATCTACGACTGGAATACCCTCCAGGACACTCAGATCATTGGATGCCCACTTGTGAAGATGAAAGTTGCCGTGATTGAGAAGGTCCACCAACTGTTGTCGCAACATTTGAGCGGATTCCACGTCGTCCGCGCCTGTAAGAACGTCATCAACATATGTGTTTTCCATCAATGCTCGAGAAGCGAGAGGATATATATCTTTAAATTCAGTCGCAAGAAGTTGCAAGGTCCGTATTGCAAGATACGGGGAAGAGGTCAAGCCAAAAGGAACTCTAGTCATTCGAAACGATTCAATAGGTTCGGATTTATCTCGACGCCAAAGCAGTCTGATATAATCTTGCTCGTCCGGACACACAGCAATTTGATGGAACATCCTTGCAATATCAGCGATTAATATGATTTTGTGTAAACGAAACTTGGAAATAACGTCGATAATAGTTGATTGTAGTTTTGGTCCCTTAAACAGACAATCGTTGAGAGATCGTCCATTGGATGTTTTGAATGAACCGTTGAAGACCACGCGAAGCTTAGTAGACACACTATCTTGTTTTATAACGCCGTGGTGGGGCATGTAATATGCACCGTTGTCTGAAATGTCCTCAACTGGTTCGATAATACCCTCCAAAATTAACTTGTTGAAGAAAAGTTTGTATTCAGCAGATAACAGCGGATCGAGATTGAATTTCCTCTCAAGAGCAAGGAAACATGATTTTGCTCGGTGGTAAGAGAGTCCTATGTCCGGGGGAAATTCTTTAAACAATAAAGGCACAACATAACGACTGGATTGGGAGTCTAGGCGAGCAAGTCTAATGAATAGATCTTCAGCAGCCTGTTCCCCGGGTTTCAACAGACAAGTTTGGGGTAGGTCCTCAATTTCGATGAATTTCTCCAGCATGTCTTCAATTGTTGTATGCATTGAGATTGAAGAGTAGCTACTGCCGTGAGGGAAATGGAGACGACCAGACTCATTTGGCAAACTTGACTCGCCCGTAAGCACCCATCCGAACGAAGTTCGTATGGCAACTGGGGTGTTAGGCGGTCCGTGCACCACTCCTTGACGGAACAGTTTCGGCCCAACATTTGCACCTAGGAGGAGCTGCACTTCGGATGATATCCCAAAGCTCGGATCAGCAAGTTTCAGGCCGGCAATATGATTCCATGTAGTCGGGGGCAAGCAGCTGGAGGGCATACGTCCAGAGATTTTGTCTACTGCATAGGCTTGAAAGATTAATTCAGGGTATTCAGCATTCACAGGTCGAATAGAGACTGAGAATGACAAAGTAGCCGATGCAACCGGGACTCCAGCAGCTCCGAAGATTACTGATTTTTGAGGCATTGGCCGAAGTCCAAGCAAATGAGCGAATCGGGAGTCAACAAGGCTGCAACTGCTGCCTGTATCTAATAAAGCACGGGCTCTATGTGCCGTACCATCCGCCCCAATAACTTCCAAGAGTATTGTTGGTAATAAAGCACAAATCGGTGGGCAAGGGAGGTCAACAGTGGCTCCAGCAAAATTTGAACTATTGTTCACATCATCTACTCCAACAGCAACTTCATTTACCGACACTGGAGAAATCAAATCTCCCTGTCGTTGTGGGAAGTGTAACAGATAATTGTGGGAACCTTGACAAAATTTGCATTTGTATGGTGATTTACAATTTTTAGTCGTATGTTGAGGTTTTAGACATGTTAGACAAACTTGGTGTTTCTTTGCTAAGAGGTATCGATCGCGCGAGTTTAATTTCAGAAATTTTGGACAATCATATAATTGGTGCGTATGTTGCTTGCATTCCTGACAAAACGGCTCCGATGAAGGCTTTGATGCGGAATGGTCAGTGGAGGTCACGAAACAGTTATTTTTGTGCTGCCGAGGCGAAGATTTTGATTTAAATCCTAGTGATTCGAATTGTCGATCCACAGTGGCGCTCAAAGTTTTGCAGCGCTTGGTCAAAAAGGCCAACAACATATTATACGAAGGAATTTCCTCCTCATGGGTCATTTCGAACTGTTCCACAAGGGACTTGTCAAGTTTGTCAAGAATTGTCTGCAAAATAATGAACGACCAGGCATTGACGTTGTGATCAAGAGAAGCGAGCGCATTTAAGGTATCTACGACCATAGAGAGAAATGAATTGAGAGATTCATAACTGTTTCTGATTGGGGGGTGTAGCACGATTCTTTGCCACAAATTGGCAGAAATGCGGCGACGGTCTAGATATTTTTCTGTTAAAATTGCCCATGCAACATCAAAATTTTCCTCAAGCAGCGAAATGGATTGAATTTGACAAAGGGCTTCTCCTTCAACCGAAGTTTTCAAGTATTGAAGGCGCTGAACGTTTGTGAGAGATTTGTCATCAATAACCATTGACTTGAACAAGGCATGAAAACTAGGAAATTCAGTGACACAACCAGAAAATGAAGGTAAATTTAGGGTCGGCAATTTGTTATTATGCATTGGCTGTGCCAATTCAGACGGTGCCGAAGAACATCGTTGTTGAGTTGCCATCCGTCCCTTAAGAGTAAAAACCAATGGCCGAAAATCATTGAATTTTTCCAGCAAAGAGTGACGAAGCGGCTCTTCGATTGTTGAATCGGAAATAACGATAAAAAAATTGCTTTCGATTTCAGTGAACTGATCGACAACATGTTGAGCACGCAAATGGTACGATTGATCGAATTTAACAGATTCCTGCTCGACCGAAACAAGTTGTGTTGCTTCCTTAAGAAAATATTCAATTTTTACGTTCACGACGGCGTAACTAATCGGTCCCGAATTTGGAGAGGACATCACTGCGTTTGTTTGCAATACAATCGATCAATTTCAAACTCGATTGATACTACCTCGATTCACTATCTCGATTGACGCACGAATACGCAGAACCACAACTGTGTGATGAACGTGAGGATAAGTCCAGGAAACCAAACCCAATAACAAACGCTCAGGCTGAAGATTTAAAATTAATTGTAACAAATTGTCGGAATGTACGCTTAATTGAAGATTTAGAATTAATTTAAACAAATTGTCGGAATTATTGATCCGGCCGAAGGACCATGTTTAAAATGTTTATAGACGATTTAGTGGACTGTAAGGTGAAGGTTTTTTAATTTTACGAGGTGAGTGTTGAGGAACAGAGTATAAGGAAGGAAATACCTGGATTACTCGTCTCGATGGTGGATCTGGTGAATCCCGACGACAATGTAAGGGGCGTCAAGGGCCCTCGTGGTCGCACAAGGTGAGACAGGTTTAAGACAGTTTAGGTCGGGTTTAGGACAGTTGTTGGTTTAGGAATTGGGAACACAAAAAGGGGTTAATGGCAGGAACCGAGTATAAGGGAGATGTGACGAGATTTGACGGAAACCATAAACGATAAAAAATGAACCGAACACCGTTTCGAACCGAGAAGCTAGACTAAAGCCGAAAAGAAACCCCAGCAAAACCTCACCTAAAAACCAAAACCCCAACTCTCAGCAGGCATGCATCAGGCTCACCAAAGTTTCCCCATTTTAAGAAAAGGCATGAATTTATATTGAATACAAAAGATGAGTTTGGTGAATAAAATTAACTTAGTTTATTTGTATTTTAAATTAGAATATAACAAAACAATATTGAACAATAGCCATATCTCCCTGAAAAATGAATGAAACTCATTGGTATTTTCAAGAAATGTTTTCCTAGTGAATGAGCAAAACGAGCTTTTATTGAATTTTGAATGAAACACTGTACATTTCAAATATAAGAGCTCAAAATTTTTCCTGTTTTGATTTTTACAGGCAATACGAGTCAATATTTTTCTACGTTTGAGGTCATGAATTGTTTGTTATGGCAAGCAAATTACAGTAGATTTTTTTGTATATTGGGTCACACACTGTACCTCAACGTAATGAGCTTTTTCACGATTTCAATAGTGCGTATTTTGTATTTTGATTTTACAGGCCGAAAAAACTCAATGTATTGGAACGTTCAAGGCCTTGAAATGTTTGGGACGGCTATTGGATGATGCCTGATTATTATCAAGTGGGTCACATACATTACTTCCGAGTTGTTCACATATTGACAATATTTTGATTTTTATATACCGGATAAATGAACTGAATTGAATGTCGCTTGATTTTTATTCAGGCATAGTGATGTATAGTTTGGATCACACACAGTGCTTCCGATGTATGCTGTTATTTCGCTGTTACGATTTTTACAGGCCGTGAAAATCAATAAATTTGACGCTAGAGGTGTTTAATGTTTAAAATGGCGAGTGAATGACGCCTGATTTTTATCGCTAGGATTATCTTTAGTAGCTGGCCGTAGTTTACTGACACTAGTCGACAGGCCGCCTTTTCGCCTAGTGTAAATGGGTCCTAAGTGCGGCAACACTGCATAAACACGTTTCCACCCACCTGATTTCGTGTAGATTATAGTTTAGTGTCACAAAAATAAAACAATGCAAAATAGGTGGTACATGCAAAATAGGTGGTCAAGGAAGAATTTGAAGTCCACATTTTTTTAAACCATATAACCAGCCATGCTACGCCTATTCATTTTGAATCTATCTAGTGGCAGCTAAGAGAATTAAAATATGGCACATCTAGTGGCAGTGAAAGAACTCCAAGCGAAAAGCCCAAGCTCCCTTCTGGCGATTAAGCAACAGTACCACAGCTATACAATTATCCGCTAGAAAGCGCTGCCTGTCCATTCGATTCTGCTCATCTGAGTTAGTTCTCAAGCAGCAACTAGATAGCATAGTCTGTTTGTCTCCTTGGCATCTTCTAAACATGAAAAGATTTGCCTGAATTTGTTCTCCTCTCATCTCCTCTCTCATCGACAAGTTTGCGTAGTCGGATTCGAAGTTACACACAGTACTTTGTTATAATATTTCGATGAATATTACGACCATATCAGCACGTAAATACTACTTTAATAGCTGTAATTTTTTAATAGCTTTTAATTAATTTTAATAGCTTTTTTTTTAGTGCGCAGTACGGAAAATGTATTTTATATTTATGTACCTAGTTCGTATTTATATTAAAATGTAGTTTAGTTCCCGATAAAAAATTTTTTTAGGAAAAATATGAGGTTTGTTCATGAGCTAACACTTCACCTAGGGAGTAGTTTGAAAAATATCCTTTTTATAGAATGGCAAACAATTGTTCTCCTTAGTTAATGATGAATGTTGGAACTTTTCCCACAAAACCTCCAGTTAGAAAATTTTCAAAGTACAACTTCATTCGAAAAACGCTCAATATTTTTGTTAAAAAAATATATTGTTAAAATTCTCAATATTATTGTTGTTGGAGCATTTGGATTTTTTTGTTCGATTCTTTTTATACAGGCCATAAACATAAATAAGTGGACATTATTATATTTTAAAATCTATATTAAAATATATTATTTATATCTTAAATTTTCCTCTAGGAGTGTAAAATGAACGATCGATTTAAAATCATATGATCACACGCCTTATGTCCAAAATAGTATTAACTAATTTTATTAGTTATTAATTTTATTAATTTTTTTAAAAGAAATGAATAGAAAATCAATACTTCCATTTACTACGTAAACATGGAAGTAAAAATGAGTAATTGTTGAACAACTACCTACGTCACTGTACTCGGTTAATTATCTCTTTTTTCTAAAATATTATGCAAAAAAATTGAAACACATTCTGCATTAGTGTGCATCGTTTGTACAAGGCGCGTGCAAATGCAAGTTTTCCCTCATCAGGAATTGGAATCGTGACTGAATAAATCGCACACCAGAACAATACTAGTGATCCGTTCACATAACAGTTCACATTGCCATGGGATCGGCTGTGTACTCATTGATGTTAACACGGTAAATCGCGGAAGTGACCTTTTTTCGCTCTCACGTCCGTCGTTCGTGAAGTAGTCCGCGTTAGCAAGGTTTTAAGTTTGTTATCAGATCCCTCATCAGGCCACTTTCACCTTTTCATGAGACAAGATAGTAAAATCTCATTGTCCTCTGGTGTATTCCCAAGTGGCAAATCGTCGCAAATTATAAATTTCGTAAGGCGCCCGTTTTCCAAAGGCGAAGATTTACTGTTGTAAAATATATTCATGCAAAACAACTTCCTCAAAAAAAAAAAAAAAAAAAAAAAAAAAATACAAAATAAAAAACAAAAATAAAAATAAATAGAAAAATAATAAAAACGGAGTGATTTATTAATTATGAAAGCTTCTGATCAGGATTTGTCAAAGGTTAATTAATATGGTATTGTGTAGAAAAAATTTTTAATTGCTCGCAAACAAGCCGCTCAATAATACTTAATATCTGTACAAATATTTATAAGGTACGTTTTTCCTTTTGTATAAAAAAAATTAAGGACGTGACTTAAAAACGCAACAACATAACAATGGTCTCTTAAATTAAATAATAAAATTCAGACAATATTGTGAGAGAGCCGGGTCGAGAATCGGTGGGGGACACGACGAATGGGAGGGCGTGAGGATCGAAAGGTCGAATTCGACTGGTCGAAATAATCGCCGAATCCTTCGATCCGTATGGAACGAGGGAGGGGAACACCGTCGGTGATGTGCGAAAATAGCCTAATTGCATTTTGAACGCATCAAATAGGCTTTTCGGTTCAACACCAATTTGGGAGATCTTGGAATATTTAATATGGGCTGCCTCCTGAAGGCGGAGCTCCGTAGCTGGAGGATGGAGGCGGAGCAGGACCTCCGTAGGAGTCGCTGGGTGCAGATGGACCTCCGATCGACGAGGGAGCACCGTATTCACTCTGTGGCACACCAGATGGCGCGTAGCCTTCTTGTTTCTGTAACAAAATACGCAACGATGACAGAATAAAAAATCGAACAGGTGAAAACCGAATAAATTGATATGAAATTAATGATATTAAACCGATAAATGGTTCAGGGTTATGAAATCCGATTAACTGATGAAGATTGTTTGCAAATCTATTGTATCGCTATAAATCGAATTTTGCGCTATAAACCGAATGTATCGCTTAAAATCGAATCTATTGATATTAATCTATTGTATCGATCGAAATTGAATTTGAAAAAAAATTGATTGTGTCGTTCAAAAACGAATATTAAAGAATAAATCGATTGTATTGCTCAAAATCGAATATTGAAGAATAAATCGATTGTATTGCTCAAAACGGAATATTGAAGAATAAATCGATTGTATTGCTCCAAATCGAATACTAAAGAATAAATCGATTGTATTGCTCAAAATGGAATATTGAAGAATAAATCAATTGTATTGCTCCAAATCGAATACTAAAGAATAAATCGATTGTATTGCTCAAAATGGAATATTGAAGAATAAATCGATTGTATTGCTCCAAATCGAATATTAAAGAATAAATCGATTGTATTGCTCCAAATCGAATATTTTTATATGAATCGACCGAAATCGAATTTATAAATAATCTATAAAAAATAATACCGATCTTTTCATTTGTTAGTAAATTACTAACATACGAGTTAATTACTAACAACTCGTAAATTCATGAATTCTAATATTTTGTACTCCTTCCTATTTTGTACTCGCAATTAGCGTTTAATTTCTTGAAACGATAACTTTCCCAACAATTTAGATTTTTTTTTGGATGTGCTTAATTTAGTTCCACATAATGACCTATTGAGGACGAGGAGCTTCAAAACTCTGAATCAAGGGCATTTCCGCATCTCGTATGAACGTAGTTGCTCCTCTCCACTTCAAATAATGAAAATCGCATCAATCCCTCAAAATCCTCGGCTTTCACTCTCCGTGTGAACGTTCTGATGTACTCCTATGTATATCAAAAGAAGGTCGACAATCTAAGCGCCTCTCTCCCACTAGCATCGACGTCTTCCTCGAATGTAATTTTTACCATTCTTCCTCGGGAAAGCCCCGCGCGAATTACGACTGCGCCAAACAGCGCAACAGCGGCCCTCACGATCGGAGATTCCTATTTCATAATGCATTCTATCCCGAAGAGGCGGCGAGAAAAGACAACAAAGGCGAGTGAAAAAATGTCGGCTTTTCTTTTCGCCTCGCGAGAAATGCCTAGGCTAATTGAGGCCTCGGTTGCCAGATGTAACGCCAATTGCACAGCATAATACGAATATGAATCTGGACCAGGCCAGCGGGGCTTCGTACTGAATACGGGTAACAAGTGTGAGAGATATTACGGTTACCGAGGTACATCTTCGCGTGACGTGATTATGCGCGAGGCTCATCTTTCGCGGTCCATTATAGATTAAACGGCGTTCCCGGTTCGGTCGAATGAAAACAGGATAGGAACCGGTTGTTATGCAAGAATAAAGATAATGGGAAAGAGTTGTCGATAAAATTTACGCTGCTTTTGAAAAATGGAATGAGTTGAATTTTTTTAGTAAATTTTTTCCTATGCTCGAAATATCCCATCGCGACATTATTCTTCCAATGCTTAACTATGTTTTTCGTTTCCGCTTCGATCAGAAAAAAAGCGTGTCAGCGGTACAATTTTTGCAAATCTGTTCCCGATCCGAGGCGACTAGCTCTCCTTCTTATCATGCTTCGAATAATTACATACTACGGGCGCGGATAGTTTAATCGCTGCCAAAGCGAAAGTTGCGTCACTTCCTGCTCGGTTCGGTTCAAGTTCTACATTTGGAAAGACAGATTCGCGTTGGGCACGTTTGAAAAAAATTCCCAGTCAGAGCTTTCCTAATGCTAATAATAATGTAACTGAGTTGAAAATTTTTTCCCGAATATTTCACGTTTCCTCTGGAAAAATATTTATCCCATTTCTTTCCCATCGTGCGATGAGAATTTCTTCAAAATCGACGGATCCGTTTTTGAATAAAAATTGACATTTTTTATTTCAAATTTCGCTCTCGTCCGAAGACGAAACGTGACAATAATTCCTTAACTGGACTAAAAAACTATCGATTTCGTTCCAATGTTTACCAACTGAATTTCGATAGTCTTTTGTCACAGGGCGATTACGCACGCGCGCGAAGCTTTTTAATCACACGTTCTAGACGTTTAATGCTCGGAAAGGTAAAATCAAAATACGAGTAATAGCCGCTCTACGAGTGCTACGAAAGTCGTGAATGATTTCCGGAGCTCCAACGCGAGAATATTTGCGCGGATTTGGACCTAGTTTCATGAAAGCGAAAAACCATATTAATTTATGCAACCACCTGATGCAAAATTAGATAACCCCAACTGGTTTCCAGGTAGGGCAAAATTGACAAAAGTTGTCGGTTATTTCACTTATAACATTAAAAAAAAATTCCTAAGCTATAGAGATTATTTTTTTTTTAAGCTGACAACAATTTCTTTAACTACAAAAATAAGTTCATTTTTTAATCTAAAAAAGTCATATATTTTTTTAACGTAAAGAAACTAAAAAAAATATTTGAAAGTTAAAAACTAATATTTTTTTAATGCTAAAAAGTAAATAAATCTTCAAAAGTAAAAATAAATAATTTTATCGAGCAGAAAAAAATACTTTTTTAAATGAAAAAATTATCATTTTTTTAAAGCTAAAAAATAGTATTTTTGTAAAATAGAAAATTAACGATTTTTTAACGAAAATTAACCTAAGAAAACTTTTTTTTGTAATACCTATATTATAATCTTAAATTTGACGAAATATTTTCCGAAATTACGAGCTCATAAAAATTGATCGCTCGAGCCAATTTTTTTCGCAGAATTATGTATTTTTTTTTCTATAAATCCCAAAACCGGCCGATTTTCGAACAAAGAAAATTTCATCATTAAATTGTTGCATTTTTTAAATTTATCCACATTTGTATTCTGCTTATGAACGATGCCGATTTCGGTCTAAATACCAGCAGGACCGGTCTTTCGATAATTCAAAAAGAGAACAACTCTCGGAAACGGGACTCGTTCAGATCCGGCTACAGTCGTAACGAATGACGGCGAGGTCCAGGGAACACAATGCTCGGGTCGTGAATTCCGTCCGAAATCTAGGGAATTGCGCAATGCGCTCAACGACCGTCTGCGCAAGTTCGCTTTCACACGCTTTTCTCACGTTGTCAGTTAAACAGACGCTCTTCGTCGGTGAAGACATTTCGTACATTCCTTGGCCGTATTTTTTTTCTCTTTAAAAAAAAAAGGAATATAAAAGTAGGAAGTTTTTGATAGAGACGGATATTTAGCGAGTCGAAGCTAGCAAGTGGAAAATCTTAATTTGCACTGTAGTTAGCAAAAACGAGGAATTTTTTTTTTTGGCTGAAAAATATTTTCATTCGATGGAAATAAATGCTTTGACATTCAATGCGATATTACCAACTTCTGTTTCAGTTATCGAGGTAGAGAAGAAGAAAGAAAAGGAAAAAATCATTTTTCAGCTCAAAAGCAGAACAAAAATTCATCCCCGCTCATCGGGAAAAATATTAGCTTTTATGAGCCGATTAGCACCAGGGTGACAATGAACCTAGAAAAAGAGCTTTAAATGCTCCTTAGCGCTAATCTAATCACTCATCGTGTGATCGGTGCAATGAGACTCTATGTATTTCGAGCTGAAGACCAAGTTCCCCTCGCTCCGCTTCGAAGCTTTCAGTGTGAACGCTCTAATGTAATTCTTTGCATTTCGACCTATGCCGTCACCCATTTTAGGAACCAAACTCGTGTACACGAGGCGTTAGGTTATAAAATGGGGATTTTTCCCCTCGAAAAATTGAATCCCTGGACTTACCTGCGTCTTGTACCGAATGAAGTACACTTCAGGCTTGCTCGGTTGCGTCGGTGCAGGCGTGGGGATTGTGATTTCTGGTGCATCTTCGGGCTTCTTGACCAGGACGTAGATTAGAGTCTTCTGTTCAGCCGGGGGCGCGATCGCTGGGATGTCAGGGATCTGAGGTGGCGGAGGCGTTGGGGCCTTGATGAACACGATTTTGTAGTGTTTTTGTGGTGGTGGAGGGGGAAGCTGGGGACGTCTCGGAGCTTGGTAAACGGGCTCTGGAGGCGGCACGTGAACGTAGACGTGCTTGTGAACAACAGGTGCTTGCTGCGGGGGTCCGTATTGCGGTCGAGGGCCGCCCGAGGGGTAGCCTCCGCTACCGCCTCCGGTTGGAATTGGTGCAGCGTAGCTATCCAGAGCTATGCCGCCACCGCCGAAACCACCGCCTCCGCTGTGATCCGGTCGAGCTATAGCCGCTCCGACAGTCGCCAGAACCTGAAATCGTCGAAGAACATATATTAATATGAATTTTGTGCGAGAGAAACCAGTTTATCCAACCAACCAGACCTAACTAACCAACCAGCCCTAACCAACTCAACCAACCAACCAGCCCTAAAACCAACCAACCAGCACTAATCAACCCAACCAGCCCTAACCAGCCAACCAGCCCTAACCAACCAACCAGCCCTAACCAGCCAACCAGCCCGAACCAACCCAACCAGCCCTAAAACCAACCAACCAGCCCTAATCAACCCAACCAGCCTTAACCAACCCAACCAGCCCTAACCAACCAACCAGCCCTAACCAACCAACCAGCCCTAAAACCAACCAACCAGCCCTAACCAACCCAACCAGCCCTAACCAACCCAACCAGCCCTAAAACCAACCAACCAGCCCTAACCAACTCAACCAACCAACCAGCCCTAAAACCAACCAACCAGCCCTAACGAACCTACTAGAACCCATCAAGCCATTTCTGGGAAGACCATTTGAAGCAGCAAGATTATCTCTGATACCACGAGATAGTGAGGCTTTATGTGGGGCTGTTGAAGCCAATTTATCGGTAGGCCGTCGAAGAACTGGCACTGATACAATTTGATAACGCCAGTGTCTGATCAGGGAATTTTATCTCTTGTATTTTAAATGACCTGGGGACATTTTCTTGGCCGACAATTTTTTCAATGGCTCAAACGGTTGATGGTTCGATTTTAGGAATCGGTCATCGACAAGGAGAGCTCGTGACGTCACATAACAGAAGCGTTCTCGTGTGTGTTAAGTGAGCACGCTATATTTCACGATACGTCGACTTTCGCTGGCGATAATTTCTCCCAAGGAAGTCGAAATGTCGCGTGTAGAACAAGTGTATGCATTTGTCAACGCGTGAAGAGGTGTTAATCAGGTAGGAGGATTTCTCAGACCTCGATACAAAATGCATCTCATGTCAAACGCGATTTTCTTTGTCCGACATGGCTGAGTCGATTTTTTGTCTTGCAACTCGATGATTAATAATTCGAAAACGCTTTTCTTACGATGACTGAAAATACGAAACGACGACGGCTAATAACTGCTATATTACGGTGGCAAGTTATGAAATCTTATTTACATCGGACTGAAGGAGAGCGATTTTCGACCGTACCGTTCATAATTGATGAGCAATTGAATTTTTTCGTTCTCCCTTGGCAATTTCTACCGGAGAGAAATGCTCGGCCTCCGGATCAATGCGCATGCGCGGTCAATATGCGTTCCTTTTCATATTTTCGAACGGAATAGGAAGTCGTGAAGTGATTCGAGCTGCTGAGCTTTTCTTCGCGTAAATGGTCCTCCGAGGATCAATCAACACGACAAAGGCTATTGCCAGTCTCGGAGCATGCACGTCGAATGAACCGAGTATCCATTTATACTTCGGCTCAGACGATAGTGCCGTTTGGCGTGGGTGTATTTTTCTGTCTCAGATTAACGCTCTCGTTCTCGAGCGCGGAAGAAAGTGAAACTTCGGTTCCTCGTTTCGTATCTTGAAGATCGAGAGACCTTCAGACTCCCAAGCATTCGTCATCGTTATCAAATGCTTTTCCGGGTTTTTTTCCTCGCCTCGTCGTGCGTTTTTATACAAGAGAAAACTGGCAAATTACTGAAAGAGCTAGCTTAATCTGCTATACTTCTCAAATCGCTATAATCAAGGGCTTGTTCCAAATCGATGGCTGGGAATTTATTGTCTCAAGAGGGAACTATGATTATTGTCAATAAGAGTACTCATATTTTTATAAAGCTACTCAATTAAAAAAAATTAACTTTTCTTCATTTTTTATTCTTACATTACCATTCGATCGAATAATTATTATTTTAATAAAAATCGGTATACCCTATTAATTTTTCCGGAACGAACAATAATAATTAATTGTATACACAATTTTTTTGTTGTTAAAAAATCGTAGTTTTTATCGTTCGGAAAAGTAGTACATTATTTTTATTTTAAAAAATTTATTTGAAACTTAAAAAAATCACATTTTTCCACAGAGAAAACAGGATTTTTTGTAATTTGAAAAATATCATATTATTTTTCTGACGTTTGAAACAAAGAAATTTTACTTTTTGTCGTTCGTAAGAAAAATTAAATTTTCTCCAGTCGTTAGGAAAGCAGTAATATTTTTTTGTCGTTTGATTCTTAAAATATTTTCTGTCGATCGTAATTTTTAATAAAAAATATGTTTGTTTTTGGAGAAATAATTTTTTTGTGAAAAAAAAATTATTTACGAAAGTTTTTTCTTGTATTCGAAATGATGTTTTTGAAAACTTCTCGACGTGTCCGGCTACTGCCCTTGTTTTTCACGAATAAACATATTGTAACGAAAAATTTCGAACATAGAAATACTTCGGCTATTGGCATAATTCACTGTAGAAAAAGGCTTCGATGCCCACTATGCGATTTCTCTACTCAAATGCGCTCCAATTTTCCTTAATTTATTTTTAACGGACAAAAGAATACTTCATATTTCGATCGAGCCATAAACGACTCGCTACGAGCAACTTGGAATAAGACCAAAGCTCGTTTGCGGTTGTAAAACTCATCTGCTGAAGAGAGGGCATTAAATCGCCCGATACCTTCTCAACTTGGAGGAACTCAGCATTTGAGCTATATATCTGACCCAGTTCGCCGCGAACGATGCGGCCTGAAATTCGAATGGCCATCTGATGTTTTATGCTCATGAGTCGTCGAATGGAATCTGCATCACTTTTATGTAACAATACCAAAGATACTCCGGTCAGTTGAATGGGTCGTTGGAAAATAACGTGTTGTCTTTAAAAAATCGCCCGATTATATCGTACGATTAAAGTTTGCTGACGACAAAATAAAAAACACGATTTTCTCAAGGGTTGTACGTTTTTTCCGAGAAGAACTTGTTGAAATTGAATATATTTTTGGGGGAAAAAAGGGTATTTGGAAGGAAATCTATAACCGAATAATAAGGCTAGTGTTGATATTTTTTATTCCTTGATACATCAAATAATAAATGATAAATATCAAATAAAATCATACTGCGAGTATTAAATTTAAGTATTAATTGAGTAATTGTGTATTATTGTGAGTATTAATTTTATTAAATTTTGGGTATTAAATTAAAAATTATATATAGATATTTTCGAATTGGGAATAATTGACGAAGCATTTTCGTGAGGTTTAGCAAATGAGTTTAAAATGCCTGAATTCCCTATTCTTGTTTAATTATTAAGTCTATTCGAAAAAATCGAGTTTGTTGTTAGCATGTTGTTTGCATTTAGTGCTCGTTGAATTTTTGAAAAAATTATATAATTCTAATCGACAATTTTTTTCGAATAACATGTTTATAAAAAAAAGTTCGTATTATTCCCTATTCTATTATTTTTATTTATTAAACGATTTAACATGACAGTTGTTCTGATGAAAAATTTCTTCTAATATATTGTTCATACTGTCAGTTAAATTGTTGTATATTTTTTAATCTGATGAATATTTTTTGTTTGATAAATATTTTCTACACAATCACATTTTTTCTGATAAAAAAATCTCATTACATTGTTCCTTCTGAGAGTTCATTTGTGCACATATTTTTCTTCATTTGATGGTTGATAAAATTTTACACATTCATTCCGACAATTTGTTAGTTATATTTTATTTGAATTTCTAAACTTATTAGTTGCTCAATTAGTTTCCTTAATCTCATGTTGTTAGCATTTAGTGCTCGTTAAATTTTTGATCAAATTATATAATTCTGATTATTAGGTTTTTCGAAAAACATGTTTATACAAAAAAAAGTTCGTATTGAAAACTGATTACACCTCGGCTGATTAAGATTTTATTGTATTTAAAACCTATTATTTATTCTTCTATTTCTATCTCGACCGCGCGTTGTATTTAATTTCCACCGAAATTTTCAAATCTTCTCGATAAAATCTTCAATAAATACCAAACCGGTGTATTGCATTTTCCTCGTTTTTTTGATAATTTGAAATTGTCAAAATATTCGAAATCGAATAAAATACTATTTCGAATCGATCGAAATTTACGAGCAAAACTAAAAACCGATCAGTGTCGAAAATTGAACGCTACTTACGATAAATATCCTCATTGCGATGTGTATTATCCTCGATCGATTTCGAACAGAAAATGTAACTTATCCCGGCGAACGGGGATGATCGGCGTGTTGAACACTGAGCGTGAAATGCGAGAAATGGCTATAGAGTTTGACTTGGTGAGAGCGAGGCGGGTCCTCGGTTTATATACGAGGACGGTCTGGAGGGGGCCCAAGTGCCCATGGGGTCCATGGGGTTCCTACCTACGACCCCAACAGGAGCATCCCCCGCGGATGGACCTCTTGTGCAACGACACCTACCGACGTTTTTTCTAGCCGAAGGATGAGCTAAAAGTTTTTTTGTGTCGGAGCCGTTTTCGGCCGATAATTAAGTTTTGCTTTTGCAACTCGTTCTCCCAATAAGGTGGGATGATCTCCTTTCAACACCTGACGGATACTGCTACTATATGCCAATATAGAGCGCCAGGAAACCTTTGAGAAATTTTAAATTAACTGTTTTAGAGAAGTTAAAATTGTTGATAAAATTACGCAATTCTTGTGCGAAGACTTGACGAATATTTGGAATTTTTTTCGAAAGGTTTTGGAATTTTAAAAAATAACTGGATATTGTTTTGAGAAATTATCTAATAAAAAATTATGTTTATAAAGTCGAACCACGAACTCCTATAATAGAGCTTAGGGTTGAAATGATCGTATAATAGTATACGGAAAATTGAACAAAAACGGAGAGTAAAATCGAACGAAATTCTCCTATTTGTATCGTGTTATTAAACGCAAGTGAAAAGTTAAATTAAACAGAACGTTAATAGTTAAGCGTTAATTTCAGGAGGTGACAAAGGCATGATAACATTTTCTAATAATATTAATACGATTTAGAAATGTTAACATTTTTCAATCGCATTAATATTATTAGAAAATGTTATCATCGAAAAGGAGTAGATAAAGCCAAACCGAAATTTCCTAAAAAAAGTTTTTATTTATTTTAATACTTTTTTTAGGGAATTTCGGTTCGGCTTAAACCACTTCTTTTCGATTTTCTTTAGTCAGTTATTCAATGCCGAAATATAAACTACAATTAAAACTACAATTAAAAAAACTAAATCTAACTAAACAACTAAAAAATTACAAATTTAAAAAAAAAATATTTAAATGTCAACATTCTTCAATCGCAGTAATATTATCATCGAAAAGGAAATCGAAAAGGAGTGATTAAAGCCAAACCAAATAAATTCCCACAAAAAAAAAATAAATAAATAAAAAAAATAATAAAAATAAATGATTCAATTTTTTTAAAGGAATTTCTGCTTGGCTTTAATCACTCCTTTTATATTTTCTTTAGTCAGTTCAATGCCGAGATATAAACTACAATAAAACGGTCACATCAGTCTGTAAGCTCATCAATTCGACTTCTTTGCTTTTTTCCGTAAGAAAAAGAAGAATATCAAGTAAAACAGGTGCGAAATCCGCACGACCTTGCGCTCACTTTCGAGTCACCGATGCAGCTGAAAGTGAATAGGTCTTGAAGGCGAGGTATAATCAGTGCCGTTGTTCAACAACACTTTTTCTGACATATCAGCTATTTTTCTGATTGGCTAATTATTTTTTTCAGACACTAATAATATTCTACGATTGTCAGTATGTTCATAAATTGTAAATTTATCTTGAAACTTTCAATTATCTCAATTAGAGTCTAGTTAGTTGTGGTTCAATATTAGTATGTTCTGTTAGAAATTATACGAATAATAAACACTTTTTGAACGTTTTATGAGATAAAAATGTTCGAAAAATTTCGCAGACAGAAAATTTAGCAGATTATTTTGAACTGCTAAATTGCTAAATACTAATGGCTAAATTTATAAATATATGCGTGAAAATCTCCTCTAAAACATTAAAATCGACACTAAAAATTGACTACAAAACTTTAAAAAATTGGATCGAGTGAAAAAATACTTATGAAAAATTATTTTATTTTTGATGAATATTCATTGTAAATATAGTATAAATAATAAATAAGTATAAATGATAAATTATCAAATAAATGTAAAGTACGCAAAAAAATTATTTATAAAAACTATTATTTTTTACAGTTAAACTTTATTATAAATACCGAAATATTTTTAAAATATAATCTAATTTTTAGAAATACAAATTATATAGGTATTTATAAAATAATTGTATAAATGTAATACGTATATAAAATTTGTATATATAAAATACGTATATAAAACGTATATAAAAACGTATATAAAACGTATATAAAACGTATATAAAATTTTTAGAAATACAAATTATAAAGGGATATTTATGAAATAATTGGATAAATGTAATACGTATATGAAATTTGTATTTCTAAAAATTAGATTATATTTTATAAATATTTTGAAAGTTGTAATAGTTTAACTGTAAAAAATAATATATTTATAAAAATAAATCTTTCCTAAATTTATAAATAAGGAAATAATATAAATATTTCTTTCAGGAAATATAAATATTTCCTGAGTTATAATGATTTTTAATGATTTCCTGATTTAAAATAAGGAAATAATATAAATATTTCTTTCAGGAAATATTTAAAAAAAATAATAGTCATAAAAACAATTTTATATTTTATAAATATTTTTAAATTTTATAAATAGAAATATGATTATTTTTTAATTCTATAAAGTATAAAAAACTTTATGAGTATTATTACAAATTATTATTTACGAAAATTATTTTATATTTTATAAATATTTTCGCAAATTTTATGGACTTGAATAGACAGATAAAAAAAATAAATAGACAGATTATTATTATTTATTTTCCTCATAATAATCGTGTTTATTCAAGTCAATAACTCAAAAATATTGTTCGTCAATTTAAATTACGATGCTTTTCAAAGTCAGTCGTCCAACAAAAAAAATATTCACATCATTGCTCAATCTTCTATATCCCATCACTTATAGCATTTTTGCGAGTTTTCGGTATTTTTCTTCCGAAATCTTCTCCACGTCTACATTTTGGAGATCGAATTGCGACGCAGAGACGCCGAAAATCCGTTGCGTAGGAGGTTATTGAGATCGTCACCGGCGAACTGAAAGCTGTCATTCGGATGATATTGTTACGCAACCACCTACGCGGATTTGTGGACCGACTTGCTCAATATCCAATTCTCTGGTCGCGAAATCCAAATCAAATATTTTCGTTCCGGCCGCCGAGCGATGACTAATCCGTTAAATGTTAGAGGAATAATAAATATTTCAAATCTGTTTATCATATCCAAGTCGACGAGGCAAGTCGAATCGATTGTGTATTTAATATCCTTACGTGTTCAAACATCGAGCTTTCGGATCAGGTTGAATATATAGAACGATATATTATTCGTAAATAATTTTTTCCCTTCTACTCGAGTCCGAATCGCAATCACTTTCGTCCGTGAAAAAATACTCGATTTTTCATCGCCGACCTTCACCTCATTGCATTGCAATTGCCGTCCAAATACGAAATTGTAATTTGCCTGAAACAGAGCCAGCTTTGACCCTTGACCTGATTAGGTTTTGAAAAGCTGATAACAAGAGGATTCACCTCGAAAGGAACAACTGTCAGACTGTTTCCCCATTCGGGGGACTTCAAGTGCTGAGTCATTCATCATTCGTCGATTACTATGCAACTGTCGCTGACTGTTGGAAAAGGTTTACCATACGCGTTCGCTCGGCTTTGATTGGCCGAGGCCTTTATTCGGCTCTCAAAGGTTATCCTTGGGCTAGCGTAAATATTTCTCTAAACCGCCCGCGATTTTTCTATTTTGAAACACAACTGATAAGGCTGACTCGTCTTTTTGCGCAATATTTTCATCTCGTCGAGCGCGAAAATGTTGGAGAATAATCGCATTAGAAGAGAACACAGGCATCGAAATATTCGCTCTTCAGTTTGCATATTCTTTTATAGATTGTATTAATAAAACTGATATTAATCTATTCATTTATAGTGAAAGAGTTTCATAGGGGGATATAGCTCAATTTACACAAAGGACTAATTAATATAATCAGTTTGCACAACGAAAATTCCACAAATTCATTTCACTATTTTATATTATGCTATATTCATGTATTTATTTATTTATTTATTTATTTATTTATTTATTCCATTATACAGGCATGGGCCTAACATTACAATAATAATGAAAGTATAACTGCGATCGCAGAGCCAAATTAAGGGAAACTACAAAATTTTAAAATAAAACTACTCTAGAAAAAAATATAAAGGAAACACAGATGAAAATAACTAGGAAACTGGCTTAGTTCGTGGTAGCAAAAAACAATGATTTAATACGTGGCAAGGGGGTTGTGAAAAAGTCTATTTCAGGGTGCTATTTTTATTCGTTTGGTTGTCGTCGCATTTATTGTATAGAGGGGTTGTGAGGGGCTGTGGACCTCATGGTTCCAAGTCGCCCTGAAGATGCCCGAATGGGCGAAAGTGCTCGGCCAGCCATTAAAAATCCGGAGAATAAGTCGCCTGGTTTTTCTCCCCCTCACAACCCCTCTACTATGTATTTTTATATATATAGTATTTTTATATTTACCTACTATTTTCATACGTACTATTTTTATATGTACAATTTTTATATACTATATTTTATATACAATATTATGTATGATATTTTATATACTCGTATTTTGTTCATAATTATCTTTATATTTGTGCTGCCAACCATTGCGAATGGCAACATTCGACGACAATTTACGGAAGTTGTCCATATAATCGATTTGAAGACTTGGACATGATTTCATTTGGCATAATTGAATCATTGCGGTTACCTATTGTGCACACTCGGAATTTACTATTACCTAATAGCGGTTTAGCCGCTATTATCAATGTGGTAGACGTGCACAGCTGCACTAGAATGGGAAAATCTGCGAGGATGAATCGGCCGAAACCAGGACACCCATCAGCGGTTACGCGCTTGCCTATGGAAACAAGTCTCAAAGCGCTAACGTATTCATAGCATTCACGTACATAATGCGCCCATTATAGCAGTTACGATGCCGCTACAATGTTATACATAATGCCAATTTATGGTAGAGCCTCCGACTGTGATTGAGCGACCAAGTCGATATACTATGTCTCAAGTAGCGGCTACAGATAATGACCTCGATATGAGAAAAGAACAACTTTACGCATATAAAAAAACACTGAGTTAATTCGATCGGAAAACTAGACGAGCTGCTTTGAAAAATTACCGTTTCTAAAATTATTTACAACACTGAAAGGAAAATTCACTGTGTAAAACAATTAAGATTCGAGTTTTTGTTGATGGTGTTAATAGTTTTTTTTTTCCTTCGGTGCCGTGCTCACTAACCGAATTATATTTTTTTTCTTTTCCAAAAATTTCAGTCATTCACAATATCTCTGACACTTGAACTATCTGCAATATTCACCGCGCCAATAATATTAAAAGTACCTTCTATATTTACTGTAATTGCCCGTAACTGCAACATTTACTGTATTTACAAGCAATAATTACGAAGTTTATAATAATCCCTATATTTGCATACAGAAATATACGAGATATTAAACTTCAATATTCACTACACTACACAATAATATTGTATACATGTATATTATAGGTATGCAATATCTGCAATAATTACAGTATCTGCATTTTTAAATACCTCTGATATTACACAATATTTACGATGCGTACAAACATAATATTTAGAATATAAATAACCATGCAATATTAACAAAATAATAGATATTCATTGTTTACAATATATGTATTACAATATTATATAGTTATTCAATATTTACGATACATGTATTTACAATATATATTACAAGTTATCAATATTTAACAAAGTTAACAATGTTTGTAACAACCGCAAGATCAGAATTCTAAGAAATCAGCGATATTTATGCTATTCTGCCATGTTTTGACAATATTTACCAACGCAATATTTACAACTATTTACATAATACAATATACAAATTATGAACATAATATTTACAGTTATACAATAACCAAAGCCATGCCACAAAGCAACAATATCTGCAATGTCTGTAACATAATATATACAATTTTTTGGAATATATCTGCAATACTTGCAATAATCACAATACCTGCCAATATATATACTATTCTGAAATATTTGCTTTATATACCTGTGCAATCGTTACAAGTAACTATAACATTAGTCATAAATTATTTCATTATTTCAATAATGAATGTGGACCCTATGGCTCCACGTCGCCCTGAGTATGCCCAAACGGGCGAAAGTGCTGAGCCAGCTAATAAAAAATAGTTAAAATATAAAACTATGCAATATTCACAATATATATAATTGTGTATTGTTTGAAAAAAATATATATACCCATGCAATATTTAATATAGACAGTTATACAATAATCTCAATATATATTATATGCCATATTTGAAATTACAAAATTTCCAATATTTACAATATTTACAATATTTACAATATTTACAATATTTACAATATTTACAATATTTACCATATTTCCAATATTTACAATATTTCCAATATTTCCAATATTTACAATATTTCCAATATTTACAATATTTACAATATTTACAATATTTACAATATTTACAATATTTACAATATTTACAATATTTACAATATTTACAATATTTACAATATTTACAATATTTACAATATTTACAATATTTACAATATTTACCATATTTCCAATATTTATTTATTTATTTATTTTAACAAACACGGGCAACTAGGCCCAATTACAACACAATATAGTTAGTTTGCTAAATTCTAGAAAAACGCATACAAAAAAATACATTTCCAAAATATATATTTACAATATTTCCGAATACAACTATGTAATATTCGTAATATATAACTATATGCAATTTATTCAATATTTGCAATTTCTTCAATATTTACAATAACTGCAATGTTACAGTATCGTAATATTTGAAATATATAGTATGCCCTATGAGGGTACCTGTATTTTTAATATTCACAATATATTTGGAATATTTTCATTGTTTGAAATAATCGCAATATCTGCATTTTAAAATTCTTTCGATATTTACGCTATTCTGCGCATTTACAATATACGATACATAAAATATTCACCAATTTTCTATCATCCGTGCAATATTTATTCATCATAGGACGCATTTTGACTGCCAGCCGCGAAACGCTTTAGCGCGGATTTTTCAGAAATAACGTCAGTATTGTGGCCGATGTACGGCGAGTGACGTTTTGCATATTCATAGCGCAACTGGTATTACCTGATAAAGAAATCCCAAATATTTCACCAGCTACGAAGCGATTTAACCTTGCAATAGCTATCGATAAGACGTTGTACGAGTGGTGTAATGATAGAGTGCGTAGCATCCCAAAAGGACAAACGTACCGAAAAGCAATCGCCGGAAAGATTACCGCGCTTGGTACGTGAAAGTATTTTAACTGGGCTCTCATCATTACGTCATTTTTGAAGGTCGAAGTCATCGCGAGATACGTCGATCGAGTAGATTGTCCGGGATTGTTGAGTCATTTCTGGCCGCTAAATTTCCCGCCTATGTCGACACATAAGTTCACGACTTATTAAAAAACGGAGGGGAAAAATTGGCAAAATCAACCTCGTGAAAATAAAAGTGAACAAATGCAAAATGTCCTCGGTGTCTTATTTTTGGCGTCTCTTGAATGCTCATTTCGTATTTTCCTATTCGCACCTTCCATCTAGAGAAGCAACGGCAAAAACCGTCAATTAAAATTTTTTCAACTGATCAGGTCAAAACAAAGCCAGATATATCATTCGCCGAGCTTTCGGAATAATTTATTTCCTTCCTAAGGGCTTGTAGATCGTTATTATGCTGTCAAACTAGGATAACCACCGTCAAAAATGTGAAGAAAAAAAAACAACTAGAGAAAAATATTATCTATTGTATATTTAAAGATAATGTTTTTTTTTATTTTTTGTTTTTTATTTATTGTATTTTTTTTATCTCCAAGCCCTGAGGAAGGAAATAATTTATTCAAAAAGCTCGGCGAAGGAAATATCTTTGCTTTAACCTCTATCCTGATCAGTTGACAACAATGAATTGCTGAGGGTCGATCTCCTTTTTCAAGTCAATTAAAATGGTATAATTTATCGAAATATAGGAAATTATTCTTTGGTACTCTCAAATATTTTCTCTTCTATTTGGAGAGCATTGCATAAATTAATTGAAAAACTTAAATAGGTAGGTGAATAAATTGAAAAAAAAAATATAAATGAAAAATGTCCATAGTTTTCAAAATTAACTAATCAATTATTTGCAGCGTTTTTAATAAAATAATATACGTATAATGAGTTTTTAATATAATAATATACGTATAATGAGTTTTTAATATAATAATATACGTATAATGAGTGTGATTTCTTTATTTTTTAAATATTAAATAACTTTCATATTTTATAACATACACAGGTTTTCAATATTTGATATAGATTCAATTTATTTCCATTCTCAACGTATTTAGGTACTTATCGCCAATAAATTCAGTATTTTACCATATTTCCACTCGGTACGTTGAATATTTTCAAAAATTACGATGTTAAAAATATCTAAAATATATTCCCCGCTATAAATATTGTAATAGTAAATTATCGTCTTTTTTCAAACGTCTAGGCTACGTTTGGCCGTTCGAGCTGCTCTCGAGTCTCTAGAAGAACTTGTATCTCATCCGATCTACTCAATGTCCACTCTTGACACCTGTCCGATTCAATGAGCATGCACCTCTTGCATCTACTTACCTCACTGGCCCGAGCTCTTTATCCCGAGTGAAAGTTTTAAGTGAATCTAATAATTGATAATGCCAGATCCTGGAAGTCGGCATCGCCTCGGTTCCACACTATTCACGTAACTTCCTCTTGTTGGTGTTTTTCTTTTCATTTCCAAGCACATTCATCGGAGCACGGGCGAACAAGAGATTCCCTGTCACATCGTGTTCGAGGAAACGACAGTCTTCGATTGGATCATCTCAAATGGAAGGCCTAACAGAATCATTCTGACCGCTCACCGGTCAAACGCTTGTTCGATATTTTTCACCGCCTCGAAAGCAACTCATTGCGCCTTCCCAAGTGACATAATATCCTTGTCAAACTTAACGCCACCGGCGTCTGCTTTTCGTCCTCGAGAGCTGATCAATCTCGAGTCCTGCTATATTCGAACGAGCTTATTAGCGGCAGGGTTGACGAAAGAATGATCGATCATCGATAGCATAGATCGTTTGGATTATTTTTACTTCCATGATTACGTAGTAAATGGAAGTATTGAGATCGTCTGAAAAGTCGAATTCGGAACCGAGGTACTGATGGAAGAAATTTCCATAGTAGTATACTCAGAATCACTTCCTGAACAAGTGTCTGTGTGTCTGTGTGTCCGTCTGTCCGTCTGTCTGTGGTCACAAACTGACATAAATCGCCATATCTCCCTGAAAAATGGATGAAACCCTATGAAATTTCAAGGAAATGTTTTCTCAGTAATTGTGCAAAATTAGGGTTTTCCGGATTTCGAATTGCACACAGTACTTCCGAGATATAAGCGTTCAAATTTTTTTCTGTTTCGATTTTTACAGGCTATAAGAGTCAATATTTTTCTACGTTTGAGGGCTTGAAATGTCGGTTATGGCAAGCAGAAAACACCAGATTTTTTGTATATTGGGTCACATACAGTGCCTCCACGTTATGAGCGTTTTTCACGATTTCACATGTGCATGTTTTGTATTTTGATTTTTACATGCCGCAAAACTCAATGTATTTGAACGTTCAAGGTCTTAAAATGTTGGGGTCGGCGATTGAATGATGCCTGATTTTTATCAAGCTGGTCACATGAAGTAATTCCGCGTTATTTGCATGTTGGCTACACTACGATTTTTATAGACCGCAAAAATGAATATATTTGAACGCTAGGGGACTTGAAATTTTTCTACATGACAGCTGAATATCGCTTTTTTATTTTATTTTTGAACCGATTTTATTATGAGCCTAGAAAAAAGGCGAATTAACTCTCCAAGTTGAGAGGAAGTCAGATCTTGAGGCTACCGATCATCCGAAGAAAGTCCTCCGGTTCTCACGTCGAGCAGTAAACCGAGGGAAATGCAAATCGTCGACACGTAATTTCCGACAAGCGCGAGAGCGTTTCCATTTTCAAAGAGACGTTCCCATACAATTTTACGATCTAATTCGCTCCAAGTGGCTCTGATACAGCGTGGAAGAAAAATATGAATTAGACCTGTTAAAAAAAGAGAAAAAAAACACATATAATACTAATAACGAATTCAAAATTATTTGCCCATAAAAAAATTCTGACAAAGATGTCCCACCTTCACAGCAACGCAATCACCAACTACACATTTTAAAAACTACTTTACAACTCGCATTACCTGATTACTTCCTGATTGATTGGACCACGTCCCCTAATAATATAAAAAATAATTATTCCTCATTTCCCAAATGATTGAACGACTTTCCTTTTCAACTCCCAGTGGCATCTAGACTGGTCACTTTCTGGAGTTGGAGCCTCTCTTATAATGTCTTAGAAAAGCCAATAGAATCTTAATTAGCAAGAATATGAATATAATTTTTCATGATACTTGAACAAGTCAGCATTATTTATGAAATCCGATTTTTCACTAGATCAATTCACAATTGTCTATGGTCCAGAACTATTTTTAGGCACCTGCTAATTTTTTGTAAAATTCAAATTGTTTTTAACCGTCCGGTAGACTTTTTCCCAAATAGGATATAAGCTCGCCAAGTCAAAAGTTGTTATTTCCGCGAAAATCACGTTTCCTGGCATTTCTCCGGATTCGGGGCCGCTACTGCTAAACGAATTAAATAAAAATTCAAAAAAAAATTTTAAAAATTAATTTAAGAAAAAGTAATTTAAAAAAAAAAGAAAAAAAAAACAACGATGCAGTGGGTGTAATATTCTTTCGCTTCAATAATGATTTAGGAAGATTAATATCCATTCGTGATAGTAGGTAATTATTCACAACATTTGTGAACGATCCCACCGAAAAACCGATTAGTAAATTTAAAAAAAAAAAAAAAAACACTCCTTAGCAACTATAATAATTTAAATCAATTTATTTTTCTTAATTTCCAAATTGGAAGCTGATTTTTAGCCTAACGGTGCAATTGAAGAGTGTTCGACGACCATTCCAACGATTTTAGAACAATTTTTTAAGCTCCAAGAACTCTCGAGTTTATTTCTGAAAAACGTTGGAAAATACGAATTTCCTCCCTATCAAAACCCTTCAAAAATACCCTAAAAATTGAGGTAGCGATTTAGTTAAAGAATTGGACAATTGTTAGACAAAGATTGATTTTTGGTGAAAATTTAAAAAATTTAGGCTAACGGACAGAATTTTTTTAAATTGGTTATTCCGATTCTACATACATTGAAGCGTAAAACATCAAATTTTGAGGTGTTGGACCATATTTTTCGTAGGGCGATTTCAATGGTTTGAATGATAAACCAAAATTATGGGATCTACCTGGATAATATCTTTTTCAAAAAAAAAAAAAAAAAAAATACAAATGTAATATTAATCAATAAATTAATCAATCAATTAATTATATATAATATTAACACCTACCGGAAAAAACCCTGCAAGCCAACTTTAGCAACTTCCTTTTAAAGTCGTTTGAAAAATTGCTACATTAACGAATTGTTCTTGGAAAATTCTGAACAGTGGAAATCGGGTGCGGTTCCGCGTTCAACTCGACCGATAATCGATCATTATCTTCCAAGCGCTTTCGACACTCGGGCATCAAAATCTCAAGATTCGACGGCTCGTCGCACTGAGCGAGGAAAATATCAGCGTCACCTATCTCTAATAGCACTGTGAAATACCCGGAATTCCAGTTATTGCGGGCCATCATAAAGTACCTTCCTTTCTAAAGAAACGGCCGTTCGTAAGATGATACTGCCAGTCATGCGTTACATCATTCGCCGAAGATTCAGGTCGTCGGAGAGCATTTTCGAGACCGTTTCGCGACCCGCCTTCATTTAGATGCGAGGCAGACATATTACAAAAATAGTGTGATAGGATTGAAGTTGAAAATAAGGAAGAAATTAGGATAGAATAAAAAAATTTAAATTAATCAAGAACGAGAGATTAAAAAAAAGAATAAATTAATAACAACAATAATAAACGCTGTTAATTATTGTGCAGTGGTTTATTATTCCTTCGCTTCTATAATAATAATAGCCCATCCATTTGTGATAATAATTATTCCGAGCATAATATGTGAACGTTCCCACATGAAAACAGATAGGTAAGGGGAAACCACGAAAAGGGAAAACTCGGTAGAAACTGTGATAATTTTAATTATTTTTATTTTTCTTCATTTTCGAATTAAAAGCTAAATTTGTCGCCTTACCGAATAGTTGATGAGTGTTATGATCGGATAATATTATAAGATACGATCTGGACAAATTATGAAATCCAACTGAACTTTATTTTAGCAATACGGGATGGTGACCCATCCATGTTACCAGCCCAGTGGTAACGTTCTATGGAGACCCTAGAACAAGAGATGTTCGACGAGCATTCCAACGCATTTTATAGCTCCAAGAACTCTCCAGTTATTTCTGCAAGATTTTTTGAAATGCCAAATTTCTTGAAATTCTCCCAAATTAAATAAAAATGCTGCGATAACTCAAGAACCAATAAAGCTATCGACCCCGCGATAGTTGCATTTGATTCTCATTCCAAAAACCCATAGAAATTGATACCAAATACACTTTTTTCTGAAAAATGATAGAAAGTACGAATTTTCTCCTCCTCAAGACCCCTCAAAAATTCCCCTAAAATTGAATTACCTATTTGGTTGATGTGAACGTTTTCAGGTAAGATTGATATTTGGTGAAAGAATTTAGCTTTCATAGTTTTATCAGAAAATTGTTGATGGCGGATGGCGTACGGACAGAATTTTTATTATTGGATATTCGGATTCTACATCCCTTGAATCGAAAAAGATCAGCTTTTGATGGGGTTATGGAAAAAAAATTTTCTATGGCGATTACGATGGTATATAATTAAATTATAACCGAAAATCACAAGATAAAGCAGTAAAATTTTGAAGCGTTGCTTGTGCCAAGTTTTAGCCAAGGTAGACGTTTCAACTTTTAAGTTTTCCAAGATTTGTAACTTGCACAGTGGATAATATGAACAAAAAGTCGTCAATTTTGATGTTTGAATATACCAAAAGATCGGTAATTTAACTGTCCACATTACCCCCATGTAATGTACCTATCAATTTTTCAACCATTTTCGCGTTATTCGACAATATTAGTACACTATACACGAAGATATCACATTTTTCAACTTTAAACTTTCTTTTCATCAATTTACTGCAAACGAAACAAAGAATGAACCATATATTATTGATATATACATCATCAACTATCAATATGCTGAATTTGAGCGAAATCGGAATCAAAAAATTTTTCACGAAAAATCCAAGGGGTACCCCTGCGATTTCTCGGAACCAATCAGTTAACGAATTTTTACTCGTCTTTCAGTACCGATAAAAATCTGAAATTTTCAGGAAAGTTGTGTCCTACCGAGATGTATTTTTGTGATTTTTTTCAATGCTCGGAAAAATCTGCAAGTGGTCCAAAAAAATCGGTTTTTGAAAGCTCGAAAATTGGACTTTAACCGTGATTTTCGGGGTCAAAATAAATGTGAATCAATTGTTTTATCATGCAGGAGTCTTCATTTGAACGCCTTACACACGTACATAGCAAAAAATTTGGCGAAAATAATTTAAACAGGGCCAGAGAAATTATTTTCCGTAAATCGAGTTTCTCGCCGGCCGTAATTCCGAGCTCCGCTGGCATCGGTAAGAATGAAAAAATAAATTTTCGTTTTCAAGCGAATTTGAAAGCTATTTTTATGGGAAATTTAACGCTAAATACGAATTTGACGTTAAAACGACGGAAATTTGACGTCAACGTTTAGTTTTTACTGATTTCAGTACTGCACGTTTTCATGTTTTTCAACTTTGAAAATCCTTTGCAAATACTTATAGTACTGTTCAAATTTGATTAATTCATTATTCCTACAGGAAATTAGTCGTAGAATTCGAATTTAAAGTGAAAACAAACAAGTTCTATAAATTAATAATATTTTTGAATTTTTTTAGGATTTTCAGACTTTTGTCGTTTTAACTTGAAAATTTATTTTCGTTGCGTTAGCGAATTTTGAAAAAATAGATCTGTGCAAGCAAATTGAGAAAATTTAATTTAAATTCGATTAAAAATAAAAAAAGAACAGCGGTTATTTTTTTTCGAGATATATTCCACTTTTATGTAAAAAAAAAACGTGTTCTGAGTTTTCTTCAAGCGCAAATAGCTCCGCTGGGACATGACATAAAAATATAATTAAATACACCAAATTGTAGGATTTTGATAGTTCTTTCTCGCCTCTGAGTAATATAACTATGTAAAAGTAATCGGTTCAGAAGTTATATGCAAAAAAAAAACGCAAAAACAGAGTCATACAAAATTTTAAAACGCAATAAAACTGAAATTAAGGCATAATGATAAAAGACGATTTTTCCACCCGATGAGTTTGTCTCTATTTTACGAATATATATGATCAAAATTTGATTACCTAGTCCCTGTTTCTCAATCAATCGTATACCCACGGTTTTTCGACTTTAGTTTTCGCCGTTTCCCATGTTATCGAAGGGAATCGACCGTTCCGAGAACAATGTCACCCTTCGATCGCGTACTTGACTCAAATCCGAGACATTGTTTCATCAAGTAGAGTGCCAAGTTCGAAGCTGTTACAAAAATAGAATTCAAGAGAGTGGAACTGGAGGAAAAAAGGAACATTAGGCTTTCCATTAGGTGAAGGAATTGTAAACACGGGTCAAGGGTAGAGGAAGTCGAGGCTCCGACCGACTTAGCAGTTAAAAGCGTTGTCGGGAAATTCGGAGATGTGCACTCGCTGAATTTGCAGATTAATGTGAGACGATGAGTTCGAGGAGTGCGAGGAAGAGAGAATTTAATTCGAGACATTTTTACATGAGACATAAACAGGAAAATTCGACGATTCCCTACGCGGTTTTCGTACAGAAAAAAATTGTTCCAGCTTCTTACGAGGAAAAAAAAACGCTGAAATATTAGGAAATTTATTTATTTTATAAATTATTATTATAATTATTTATTTGTTGTTTTATTTATTTTTTTATTTATTTGTATTTTATTTATTTATTTTTTATTTATTTGTATTTTATTTATTTATTTTTTTAATTTTTATTTTTATTTTATTTTATTTTTTTTTTTGTTTATTTTCAGCGACGGTGTAATTATTTTTCTCGAAAATACTGACGGATGACTTCTATTTTCCACATATATAGAAATTTCTACCAATTAAATTTAATTTAATTTGTAATTACCCTTTTGAAAAATTGTCATTCAAGTTGTGGTTTTCTCCGATTTAGAAGATGTGCAGCGAGTTGCACGACTGCACCGGAGCAATTGAGTTACGCAACAAGGGCTGCCCTTGACAGTAGAAAGCTCTCCCTCGGGGCGTTTTTTTTCGTCGGTCAAGCGTATCTTTTGATGATAGGTTTCCTCCGAGGCCCCTTTTTATGTTCGAATCTGTTTATCCTCTCCTGCGATTCGATAGAATACCTCACGTCAGCTCTAACAAGAGCTGGGCTTGGGTTGCTTTTAAAATTAACCCGAAGGTGAAGACAAGTGGGTCCACATTATTATTTCGTCAATCGGGGAAAATTTCCAAGTTCGTTCCGATCTATATTATTATACTGTTAATAAGAGCCGGCCAAAAATATCCTAAAGCGTTTTTTTTCTTCTTTTTTTCACTTTATTACTATGTTGCCGCCACTGATAGAGATCTTGTAATAACAACAACATAATTGAGCTAAAATACTCGCGCGCATCTATTTACTTTTCTAAGTGCGTGAGCATTAATTATTCAAGGCGTTTACCGAAAGCACCATTGATCAAGAGAACTTAAAAGGAATATTTTTCAACCCTGTCAATCACCGGAGACTTCGAGGTATTTTAATATGGTTTTTACGTCATTCGAATCGTAAAGTCCAACTAGGTTCTTAATTTAGAAGTGTTTAAAAAAGGTGAATTACTAAAAATTTAAAGTTCTCTATAATTGACTGTACAATTATTAAATTGGTAACTTTGGTCTTCGGTAATATTTTTGTTCAATTTTGTCATTGTCTACAGCTACAATGCGAATTTTTCTATTGATTCACGAGAAACAATTTTGTTTACCGAAGAACGAGCGAGGCGAAAATTAAGTCCGATACAGGAGAAAAAGGAATAATGAGAATAATGAGAAAATGAGATAATTGAGATAATGAGAAAATTGAGAGGGGTAGAAAATAAAATTGAAGATAAATCATAAAATAAGAACGTAAAATAATTAATAAATTGGTTAGTATAGGAAATTTTGGGATCATGAATTATGTCATAAAAAGAAATTAAAATCGAGAATGGAGTAGAAAATAGAACTGAAAATAAACAGGAACAAGAGCGTAAAAATAAAAAAAGATAGAGAAAGAAATGATAAGAAGATATTTAAGTCGAGCGTAGAGGAGAAAATAAAAATCAAAATAAATACGTAAGTAGATATAAAAAAGTAAGTGCTATCTAATAAAATAAAAGCGATTTTGAAGCGCTTGAAAAAATGGGGAAAAAATATTTGAATATCCTAATCAAGTATGACAACAATTGGTAAAAGAAAAAGAAGATTAAAAATTATTTAATTAAATAGGTAATTTATTCCATTTCTCTGTTTGTCAGGCTTTTTTCTTTTCTTTTTTTTCTTTTTTTTTTTTTTTTTGTTGAATCACGAGAACTTATTTGATTGACCGATAAACTTGCGAGGCGGAAAATGAGCAGCGATCGTTGCATTTATCAACAGTCAACTCGGTGCCGAATGCACGCACTGCTATCATGAATAATGGTCCCATTCGGCCAACTCGATATTGAGCGAAACGGAAATTGAATAAAATTGACAGATGGCCCGAACATCGTACTCCGTCGTAAACAGCTCGAATTCGATTCGAAAATGCGGTCCGAGCCGGAAAATATCTCGCTAATCGAGGGGGTTGAGATTCTATATAGCTAGAAGAATAGCAACTTTTATGGCTGACTTCTAAAATAGAGAATAATGTCGATGGAAAATGAATTATGACACAGGAAGTTATGAGAGTTGTAGAGTGAAAAGTCTCGTATCGCCATCTCAAAACGTTGAGCGCCCAGCGTTGACTAGTGTTGCGCGAGAAATGGTAGCAGAGTAGTATTTCAGACCCGCCCAGTTCCGTGTCCGCTACTAAACATTGGAGAGTTTTAGTGCAGTTCGCATTTTTTGAAAACTGAAACGTAGGAGTATTCTTCTTTAAATCGTAAGTTTCTTATGGTTACCCCTTGTGGATGGCGGATTGTTGTGACCATGTGAGACATATGATTAAATAAAGTAACAAAAACGCCCACGTTTAAGTCTTCAAAAAACGCGAAATTCATTAAAACTCAATACCTTTCAACGATACGACGTAAAATTGGTTTATGTGATTCCACGTAGTTGACTTCCAGTGACTGTCGTAAGTTGAGAATAAATATTTCGATTTCGGTTCTATCCTGCGGGAGAAAATGGGTCGTATTTTTTCCTCTTCATCGTGAATATTTTTGCCCAGCTCAACAGTCGTACATGTCGAAAAAGCTCATCGATCAGACCGGAAAAGCTCGCAGTACCATCAATTTGCCGTATAGAGCGTCGCAAGATTGTAGCGACTCATGCGTAGATCCTGGGTTTCCCGAGGCTCGGAAAAGCCTCCTTTGTAGTGTCGAGGAGGGTTTCAGAAGGAAACGAAAAGGAAAGAGGGCGATGTTTATGTTGGGCGTGTCTCAGCGGCGCCAAAGCAATTTGGCCGATTCTGCTCGAAATAGAGAAAAGCCGTCAGCATCGGAGATTTACGACGTAAATTGAATATTTAGTTTGGAGAATTTTAGTAAACGGGGACAATTCCTTAATCTGTTTTTTTCGCAAGGTCTTCTCAAAATCTATATAAAACGGTAAATCTAAGCAAAAATAGGGTGCACTTGGAATTAGAGGAAAACCGGTAAAAATTTTGATTTTTAGTGTATCAAAAATATATTATGCGAAAATTAATCTGGCATCGGTACTCGGGAAGTTTTCTCTTGTTTAACAAAAAATATTGTGTTTTTTCCGCTTTTCAATAAACTTGGATGAATTATACATAAAATAACAAACGGACTAAGTAAATAATTTCCAAAATGAAAATTTTCGAAAATTTTTAAAAAAATTTCCAAAATGAAAATTATTTAGAAAATTTGCAGAAATTACATTTCTTTTACTACCTATATTTTATTTTTAACTATTTTAATTTTAGCGTTCAAGTATTAGCATTTAATTTTAGCACTTTAGTATATTTAGTACTTCTTTAGTATAATAGTAGTGTAGTATTTATTATATAGTATTTGTATTTATTAATTATATAGTGTATTGCATTGAATATAGGACTTAGTATTTTAGAATAATATTCTATTCTAAAGCTTATTATTCTTTGAAAGGCCAAATAATACGTGGTTACTATGCTATGTATGCTATGATAACCACGTATATCTGGTTGTCCTAAAAATGATAACCTTGTAACTACAAAATAAAATAGTTCCGATCGGTTTTGCAATATTTAGTTAGTTTCTGTGGCCAATGGAAGCTTGAAATACTTGAATGCACGCTTGATGTAGTAAAAATCAACATTTCTGACGTTATAATCAGTTTTTTGTCTCTCCTGAAAAGTTCGGTTTTTCTGAGATACGAGGTTATCATGACGCCATCGATATAAATATAGTACGTATAATATTCAATTGTTTGAATCGGCGATTATCGTTGAAGTTACGAATCTCGAAAACATGCGTTTCCGTCCCATCTATAGGATGTTATAATCCAGAAATTTTTATTTATTTATCTCTAGATCTCCATGCATCAATCTTATCGCCGTACGTAATCAACCGTTCATCGGTCGATTAACATATTTTTCTTTCCGAACTCTTCCGCCATTTTGTGTCCGAGATTATTTTATAATCCACAATCCCTTGCTGCTGCCAAGGTTGAGTCGGCAGTAAAATTTTTATCGCCGTAACTGTACTCCACGTAGAACAAGTTGGTCGTAAGTTTTAGCTGGTGTTTTGTCCGTCCCCGACCTCTTCCTCGCTGTCATGTTTGGCAGCCACCGGCCGCGTTCCTCCCAGCCTTTCGGGCGCCGCCGTCTCGAATCGACCCGGTTTGTGGAAGGCGAGTTATTCTAGTGTGGAATTTTCACCGATTTCGGGAATAGACGAGAGCCAAAGATAGGTCGGGCAATCGAAGCGATAATTTAGGAAAAAAAAGGAACGAAAAAAGTCGAAAATTTCAATATCCGCTTAGTAATCACTGTCCTGGTCGTGTTTCCATATGATTTAGATATACTTGTTTATTTGTTCTTCTTCTCGATGAAATTTTAACTTTTTATCGTTCGAAATTAGTGGAAAAATACTTCTTAAAATTTTTTTTCTCGATATTATGAGTTTTCTTCCAGTTGAAAAAGCGACGACTCTCAATGAAACAATTAGAAAGTCGAAATAAATATACTTTCGTTTTACCTCGTTAAATAAAACCGTCGAAGGCTATTGAAACTATCATGATATTGGAAATGTTGAAAAAATAATGAATTAGGGTAGAGAAAATATTGACTGAGTATATAGGTGAAAAATTGAAAATATTGGAAATATAGATAAAATTGGCACAAACTTTTATTTTATTTTTAATAAAATATTCAAATGAATTTTAATATAATATTTTATAAATAAATTCTTTAAGCAATAATTCCGTATGAATCCAACAGACTCATCTCAATTATTCGGAAAAATCTTAATTACCCTTTATTTGAATAATGAGAGACAATAATGGAAACAATTATTAAAAATTGAAAATAATCGCTATTGAAATAAAATCATAGAAAGCTATTGAAACTATATGCGTACATAACTATATAGATTTTGAAAAATATGAAATTATATTTCTACCGTGGGAATAGTTGAAATATTCAACAAATGTATTAGTTTTTAATTAATTTTTTTTTTAATTTTCAATTATTATTTTATTTATATTAATAATTTTGTAGTTATTCGGAAAAATTCCTTTAATATCGACGACAATTCATAGAAATTGTATAATACGCGGGGAAAGTGAATGTGATGAAATTTTATTATACTCTCATAGGCCGTTTGGATAATATAGGCATATTAAATATCGAATATTAAAGATGCGAAAGAATGGTTCGATTGCGTAATGAGACGTTTTCAAATAGAGCCCTAGCGAAATTCAATTTAAAATTATTATTATTATTTATTTATTTTTTTGACGATTTATCTCGAGTATAACTTTACATACGCGTACTCTGCCACTGCAGTTCGCTCAAATATTTTCTCCTTTCGTCTCATTTCCACAGTAAAATCCTTCTTCCGTCTCGTTTCAAAGGATTTATGAAAGAATAATATATATATTAGAATAATATATATTTATATTATGCTTCAGGAATGAGAAACGGAAACGACTTGAAAAAACGTCTGCCAAAGGATTTACGTTTTTTTTTTCTCACTGAATAAATTTCATTTCGTCGAAAATACTTGACATCCGTATTTGACAGTTGCGAGTCCCTTACCTTAATAATAGTCTTCGGTCTTTTTGAGATATTCGTGACGACTATTTTGCAAGCGGCGGTTTTGGAACGCGCAATTGAACTAATAACGCTTCGAACTGTTGAAATGGCGTAATCTATTTTTTTTTTCTATTTTTTTTTTTTGTCGTAATCTATAGATTCCTGAGGAGAATATTATCTAATTTCAATCCCGCGGCCGAATTATTGATTTACGAATTCGTTCCCTCAATTCTAACCTTTGACTTCGAGAGGCGGGAATAGAATCGTAAATTCTACCAAGATTCTCGCGAATTCCATTATGGGCGGGCATTTAATCGGCCCAAACCGACAGTGAAACATTTGTGAACACGTACGCGGAAGAGTCCGAGAAAACGCTAAAATACATAGAGCGTAAAACTTTTTTGGAAACCAGTCGCCAGGAATGTATTTGAGCGGAACATCTGAACGCCTAATGACCTCCCACGGCCTTCTTAGCGGGAGAGAGATAAATGATGATATTTCGAAAGGTTGGTACAACTACGTGTCTGGCACTGCTTTTTGAAAATGGCCCGTATAGCTGGAGACGTTCGAAGACGCGCGCTCGTCCAAGATGGTCAAGCTAAGGTCGACCGTTGCTCAAACGAGAGGTCACATTCGGATTGCTTAACATCTTCGGATTTGCGACTCGGCCCATTTCTCGGCGGAAACTTGATTTAGCTACGATGGCCGTTGAGGAGAAATACGGAACAATAAATTAACGGGATGAGAACAATTATATGAATGGTAACAGCTATGCGCAAGGCACCGCTCGATACAAAGGAATAAAAATAATCAACAAAGAATTCGATTTAATAACTAGATTGACAAAAATAAATAGCAAAATTCTATTCGAAAAAGAAATAATTAAATTTTTAAATAGCGAAAATACGATTACTACATAAATGAAAGAATATAAAAATAGAGACCAACAAATAAAGGAAACACTAGAGAATACAAATAACACATAATATAGAAAACGATGATATTAAGGAGGTAACAGAAATGAAATTTATTTTTAAAAAACAACTCTGCGCCAGAGCACAGCATCTGCGATGCTTTCTAGTGCAGTCCTCAAATAAAAATGTAACCAAGAAGCATCAATATTTTAATTTATCTGCAGTGATAAATACAACTGTAATATCAAGAGGACAAATTTTTTGTGGATTCTGTATTCATTTGTGGATATAAATTTTTTTTGTGGATATAAACCTAAATAAACATTATCTATCGATTATCTATGAAATTTTTCCCATCGAAGGGTCCTAGTGTGGTGAAATCATTTACTCTCTCTTGAATCCAGTAAATTCTCCCCTGGTGCATTTATAGCCGTATAGAAAAATCAGTCGTTTATTGACGAAATCATATAACCCAGCTTAAAAACCAAAGATGCTATAGGTCGTAAAATGACTGATTGAGCGATTAATTCGATAACCGACAGCCGAAGGTTGTGTAAGTTGCATTGAGAAAATCTTTCGCGTAAAGACTCGAGTCAAATAAACAATGGCTGAATGTTCATGTGCGTGGGCAGGGGTCGTTAGAAGTGAGCAAACGTGCCCCGTTGGCGCCACTGGTCGGTCAACTTGGATAGCAGATCATCGAGACAGGAATGCGTGGAATCTGGAATTTATCGTCGAAAGAAAACAGTTCTTATCGTTAAAATATTCAAAGGGAAAACCAGCGCAAAAGAGGTGAAATACATAAATTCGAATTATTTATTCGCTTGGTCGGACATAATTTTCAACGGTCAATAATATTTACAAGGTGAATTTAAATAGTACACTAATAATAATTAATAATTATGTATACTAATAATAATTTAATTACATTTAACAGCGAGTCTTTGGCTGATGAAAATATTTATGCGAGACTATGAGCTATTTAAATAAATTATTTACCATTTCAAGCATTCTGCACGATTGTCAAGTCCTGAAGCTTGTGATGACAATGAAAAAAGAATTAAATTAATAATGAAAAAACTAGAGAAAAAATAAGATTTTTTAAAATTTAAAAAATTATCAAAAATTCAAAATTTAAAAAACATAAAACTGAAAAAAATCAATGGAATTGGAAAACGTGAAGCATATTTTATTCTCGTGATTCTGAAGCCTAGCATTGCGTAACATTGATTTTACATTGTACTGGCAATTTCGAAGCGCTATTCTGTTGGATAACTGGATCTTCGCGCACTATGGAAAGTGAAACTACCTCTCCCGAATAAAACTGCACATCGTGATAACACGATTTGCATTCCAGTTTTGAAAGGGCATTCGAATCATTGTCGAGTGCGCACGCAAGTCGCGGCCATCTATCGCGAAGTGCATCGGTGCAATAGTCGGATGTAAGACATTTTTCTAGGCAAGAAAATCGAAGCGAATATGTTAGGAAAACTGACACGGAAAGAAAAATTGTCAATATAGGGTAAAAAACTGCGAGGCAGGAAGTTTTTAAGTTGTAAAAATATATAATAACTAGGGGCGTTCTCCCTTTTTGGCTTCGCCGCCCATCTTAAGTCGAGGGGCTCCGACCCCACACCACCTGGCGACGCCCGTAGGAATTCTTTAGGTGGGGTCCTAACACCTTCCCACAACGTGGGTACCCAATGCAGTGCTTGCTAGGCTGCAGTCCTTCAGGGCAGTTGTCGGCTTCCCTAACGAGCCTTAACCAGCCGTAACCACTTCTAACCAGCCTTAACCGGCCATAACCAGCCGTAACCAGTTTTAACCAGCCTTAACCAGTTCTCACAAGCCTTAACCAGTTCTAACCAGCCGTAACCAGCTCTAACCAGCCTTAACCAGTCCTAACCAGCCTTATCCAGTTCTAACCAGCCTTATCCAGTTCTAACCAGCCCCAACCAGCCCCCATCAGGGCTCCGCTCCACACTCCCTGGTGCTGCCCGACTTAGGAGGCCGAAACCGACGTTTTTCGATACGATACAGTTCAATTTTTTTTTTTTTTTTTTTTTTAACTACGGCCAGAAATTGAAATTTTAAGATTTCTTATTTATATAAAGATAATATAAGGCAAAATGGCACAACTTTCGAAATTTTCATTCGATAAAACGCGGATTGAATTAACTATTGTGTGCTGCATTGAAATTATTATTACATTGGTGTTGCAGAAATATACGGCACTATAATTAGCAGATATTACAAGGTATTCTACTTTAAAAGGATTTATTATGACACACTGCAATATTGCGATGACCTTTTATAGCCGTGCTTATTATAGTGAAGAGATAGTGTATAAACTTTGTTTAATTAACGATACTATAAGTTTACTCTCGAAGCACTAGCAATAACGTTCCGGCTGTCTCATAAATTTATATTTTTATGAAATATCGAACATTCGAAAGTTCTTCCAAAGTCGGAAAAATTATTTCTTCTCCAAAAAAAAAAAAAAACACGTCCAATTTACGAACACAGGTCGAACCATTAACGAAGACTATAATGTCGGACTTCTGCATCCCATTCGCCTTGCGACTTGCTTCACAAGTACTATGCGGTTGATTGATGGCCACCGCAACTTAAAGCTGACCCGGGGCGATGAAATGCCAGTTACGAGCTCGCTTCATTAACGAAACTATTACCAACTTGAACGGTCAAACGGTCAGGCAGTTTTTCGTCTGCTCACTTCCTGGAGCATCGCTAATCGTAACCTCAAGTGTTGAAACTGACCTACATAAGACACGCCGAGAACTAGAAGAATATTATCTTGTTTAAAAAAACTATTTTTAATAGATATTAAAAAAAATATATATAGATAAACTGAGAATCTTAATAGCGATATTAATGAGGTGTTGAAATAAATCGACGAAAATTATCGAAACAATTTAGGTATGGGAGGTGTTGGAAAAATATTTAATTCAGACCTAGTGAAAATATTGGCTACACTTGGAAAGGTTGAAAAAACACATCATAAGTGTTGGAAATATTGATAAAATAGACTAAAATATTTTTTGATTATTTTTCGAATTGATATTTTTTGTTGATTTTTTTTTTTAAATAAGTAAATGAGAACATTATTTGTATTGAAAAATACAATTTCAATTATTTCAACAATATTATTTTTGTGAATTAATAACAACATGGAACGAAAGGGAGGTGAGTCCATCGACACTCTCCTAATAAATAGTTTTACTTACTAATTATTAATATCACATTAGATTAAGATGTATTCTGAGTAGATTTCATGTCTGAGTGGCGTTTTCTCTACAGGCGATATGTTTTACAAAAATTCCGAGAATCTCAAATGCTGTGAATTTTCTCCGTTTCGAATATTACAAACAATTACAAGTTGAAAATAATGACTAGTCCGTACAATATAGAAAATATAGGTATTGAAATACATTAACAGTTGAAATTATATTTTTAAAAATACTGAAAATATTTTCGAAAAATTGACTCGAATATTTTAAATTTTTAGATTTTTTAAAGGAACATTTCCGATATATTTATTTTTTGAAATAATATTGTATTTATTCGTAGCGTTGAGCTGAAGAGAAAGGGCACGTTTTCTCACCTAGGCATTTCATTCGAGCGCTTTCGCCCTCCTGAGCCTTTTCAGTTGGCATATTTCTCTCATAAAAATGCGACTGATTTTTGCTCATCAGTTTTCACTTAGCTACGGAGTATTGGCATTATTCCATGGAATGAGTGGCTATAAATCGAGAATATTATATTCCCTTTCGACACGGAAGGCCCTTCGCTTATAGGAATATAATCGGTTAATGATTAATAAAACGAGCGAATAATTATAGTTTTTCAGGCTGGTGCATTTCAACGTAGGGTTCTTCTCTCGAAGAATGTTTAGTAACACACATTAACATCTATCGCTATCAATCGGAACTGTAAATACTTTTTTAATTTCGCCAGGTCAGAGAAATGGGAGCAATTATTTTTAAAATTTTTATCGATAAAAATATTAATCTCAACTTAAAATATCAATGGGTCGAAAAATCAATTGCTATGAAAAATCTCTATTGAATAATCGGCAATTTCAAAAAGGAAATTGCCTCATTCCTCACTCTCTCAACACTCTCTTCAATAATATTCCGAATGAAACACTGACCTCTTTACGAGTATGAAATTCCAGCGATTAGGATTCTAGTTTGCGCGGCGGTCAAGTATTCCCCTTCAGGTGAAGCTCGCGCTTCCTCGTTCATTTTATTGGGCAATTTGCCTTCTCTTCAGCTACTATGTTCTATTCGTTTTTTCACTACGTGATCGAGCAGCGGTTTCACAGCGGGCGTTTTGAAAAGCATGCGTAAGTCGACTATGGACGTGCATTGCTTAACCCTTAATAAAATTACATCACATTCGAGAGCGAAACCGAAACTATTCAAATATAAAAATATTCTAAATATATATCGAATTATCCCGAATATATAGCGAATTATCTTTTGAACAATCCCCTTCGTCGGGGACAAAGAAAACAAAAACAAAAAGAAAAAACAAAAAAAAAAAAAAAATTAAAAAAAATCTGTACGGAGAAAATTTTTGATCCATTCTACCGTTCTCCGTTGCATAGTATAAGTAGGTTAAGGAAATTATTGTGATTGTAGGTTTATTGTTATATTGAAAAACTGCAGGACAGAAAATTGATACCACGTCGCGCACCTTGTATTTTTTGTATGTGTCGTTCTAGAATTTAGTAAACTATATTGAGTTGTAATTGGGACTAGTTGCCCGTGTTTGTATAATTAATAAATAATATACATCGTCGTTATTTTAAAATATAGGTTTATCTAGTGCGCTTGGTTATCATAAAAAATATCCAATAGAGGAGGCAGGTGACATTAATTATGAAAAAAGATTTATTTTTATTATGAAAACTTTTTTATGCGGTGATCTTTAGAAAAAAGTCCTCTCAGACGTTTTGCAAAGTTGTCACGCTCGATTCGAGTCCGCGCTCGCTCTTGCCTCGCTGATGAACTTCATGAAATTCAAGGGAGCGATTGTGGAATGTAATAAGTGATTTGAGATCTAGTATGGTCGCATCATCTTTGCGATTCGTTCAGCTACGCGAGCATTTCCTGCGCAGTCAGGTTAATGGGATTCGAAGTAGCGTAGGTCGCCTGTATTCTGTAACCGAAGACCCGATAGATGACAAAACCGCCGCCTAATCGGTTTTGGATTGCAGCTACGAAGAAATTCGCGATTACGGCAACGATGCAATGTTTGCAGTTCATCGGCGGAATGCAATTGATAACTTCAACTACGTGTTCTATAAAATAAACAGCCGAAACGGTCGGTACTTTATACTAATTATAATTCACTTCTGACTAACTGAAACACACGACAGGAGCTCATACACTCATACTGTGAGCGGACTGCTGGCACAGCGGCAGGTTCTACGGGTTACCAATCCTGATCAGTGTTGCCTGACAGTGTTGACACAACACTACTTTAAGCGGCGCGTGAATGATTTTTGTAAACCATCAAGTTATACGGGTCGAGAAAGATACATTTTTGGTGGGCCATTAAAATAGGTGAAGATCGAAATGAGCTGATAATTTGAAAATAGGTTTATTGCATTGAAAAAACCCTTGCGTGAAAATGAAAAATGGCACTTTTAATAAATTAACAATTAAATATTATAAATTATTTAAATAAATGTAAGGTTAGTTGCAATAACATGAATTAATCAATAAAATTATTTTAAGGAAAACTTTTGGCTATGAAAAATTAATCTCTTAGCTAATTCTGCTATAAACTTCTTAAAAATGCATTGATACGAATTTTAAAAAATACTAAAGTTGACAATAGCTTAGTAAAACTAAAGACTTAGTAACTAAACCGACAAAAACAAACTAATCAATATACTAGAGAGCGATTTTTCATTGAACCTCGTGATCTTCTGCGATCATAAACAAACCGCGCACGTAAGAGCCTCTTACTTGACTTTTCTGACCTCAACCATGATAATACTCGATATTTCATGCCAATGATTCTGGATGCTTTCGGATTTTTGAAAGGCGCACGTTGAGTCGATATCCTTGGCACTGTAATTAAATCCCGTCCCCGTGAACTATTCCGGGGCTCAACGAGGATAATGTAAATGGAATTTCTTTTGAAGTTTTTGTCTACTATTTTTTATTTATTTATTTTTTTGTTTTTCTTGAGCTCATTTTTATTTGCTAATTCGACCAAAACGTCCTTTTTCTGTACATTATTTGCTCTTCTGCACGTCTGGAGCTTTTATTATTACTGTTTGGCAATTTTTCGCCGTTTTTACAACTTTTCTTCATTTTTGTCCATTTGTTATTTATTTTTTGCCGTTTTTCGCGCTTCAACACAAATTTTTAAATTTGTTTCGCTCAGTTTGTATCGAATCTCATTGTTTCTGGGTAGAGTGCTTTCTATTCTTTTTGGTTCTATTTCAAAAAGCCATTGTCGATACCCATTTTATTATTTCTGTTCGAAAAAAAATTGCCGTCTGCAATTAAATTCGAGTTCTCCATTTCGATATTACCAGAGTCAGGTAGTTTTCTGTGTTACGCTCTAATATCGTAGACTAGGATCGTCTTTGCTGGTTTGATTTATACCTAGATAAGGTCCGTTCCACTTCTCATGGGCATTAGCGGTCGCAGGTACCATCAAGAGTTTGGCAACTTGATATTGCATCAGTGTTCCTGCGGGAGGCAATTTTTCCTCTCGAGACGCCGAATCTCTTTAGCATTGTTTCTCCTCGAGTTAAACGCCGAATTAGCCTCTGCCGCTATTGTTTACATGCGGACAGAGGTCGGGGAAGTCGTAGGTTTGTTTGAAGGACGCCACTCTTTATGACATCCGAAGTTTCAGCGAGTTGCCCCGAGACGCATCGGTTTCAACAACGGAAAATAAAAAGGTATGAGCATGGAAGTGTCAAGGCGTAGTGAATATTTTTATTCGTATGTGAGTTCAGTAAAGTTCAGTTCAGTTCAGTCCAGTTTAGTCCCGTTCAGTAATTTCAGTTCAGTTCATTCCATTCAGTGAGTTCTGACAGTTCAGTTAGTCCAGTCTAGTTCAGTTCAGTCTCCTTCAGTTCAGTCCGTTCCAGTTTAGTTCCGTTCAGTCATTTCAGTTAAGTTCATTCCATTCAGTGAGTTCTGACAGTTCAGTTAGTCCAGTCTAGTTCAGTTCAGTTCAGTCCAGTTCAGTCCAGTTCAGTCTCCTTCAGTTCAGTTCCGTTCAGTCCGTTCCAGTTTACTTCCGTTCAGTCATTTCAGTTAAGTTCATTCCATTCAGTGAGTTCTGACAGTTCAGTTAGTCCAGTCTAGTTCAGTCCAGTTCAGTTCAGTTCAATCCAGTTTAGTTCCGTTCAGTAATTTCAGTTCAGTTCATTCCATTCAGTGAGTTCGGACAGTTCAGTTTGTCCAGTCTAGTTCAGTTCAGTTCAATCCAGTTCAGTCTCCTTCAGTTCAGTTCCGTTCAGTCCATTCCAGTTTAGTTCCGTTCAGTCAGTTCAGTTAGTTCCATTCAGTCAGTTCAATCCAGTTCAGTTCAGTTCCGTTCAGCCAGTCTGTTCACACTCATAAATAAAAAATTTGCCCACTTTATCCGGAATTTATAATCTAATCAACTTGATGAACCGGTTAGTTTTTAGTAACCCGTGTTGAATGGCTGTAAGATATAGCTTCTGAATTTAATCACGATAAGAGAGAGATCGCTTTTGAATAATGCCGGCTCGTCCAGCTGTACAGGTAAACACATTGTATCAGACCATAAGGTAAGTTACGACACTATCCTCGATCCGGCGAGGCGAGAACATGAGTAAAGGTAGAAAAGTAAGAAAAAACTGTTCGATCATCTCGGCAATGTTTGTCAAGTCATCTGCGCTATTGCTCCCGCACGTTATCATTGGCTCTTCACCTGCATTGCATCATCTCAGCTCGAAAAGCTTCTTTTTCACTGGAAATTCCATCCTTTTTAGACTTCGCTACACGCAACCGACGAAAACTTTCGACGATGAATTCACAGTTTTCGGGACCCACCTTGCCCACCAGAATAAGCGGGTGCATTTTGAATTTGGAAACGTGGTAGCAGTTTTTATTTTTTTTTTTTTTTTATTTTTTTTTTATTTTTTTTTTTTTTGTTTCTGCATATATTTATTAAATTACAAGACAGTAAACTAACAACTTACAATGACAATGTGCTCTCCCCCCTTTAAGTACAAACTTGCGCTGGGGGGTGGAGTCGTTTTCAGCACCTTAATTAACTCAATTTTATATACAACTCTACCTCATAATTCATTTATGCTTAGCATAAATCTCTTGAAGTTTTGTGGCGAAGAAAATCATTTTCATTGTAAATATGAAGAAATTGATGGACTTTTAAAATTAAATATTTATAGCAGAGGGGAAAATAGAGGGAAATGTTATTCGGATTGATGGATTCCGTAATTAAACAACCGACTACGAATGGTTGGAAAAGAGAAGTCGTAAATTCAAACCAACGCCCGTCCTGGTCAAGAAATGTAAATTACACCCGTTCCTCAGTCTCGGGATTCATTTTTATTGAAACTGTTCTTCCTCTGTCGATTCGATTGCAATCGGATGGAAAAATACTAGTTGAAACCGTAAAACGTTTGTATTTCTGTGTAAAATAGAGTTCACTCTTAGAGCTTACAGTTACATCATCCTCTCGCGAGAATGTTATTTATAAAAAATAAATAAATTATACCAATACGTATAAATATAAAAGCTATGAACAATAATCAGTTTGTAATTCAGTTCGAATTTTCATCGTTTAATCTCGTCTCGTCTCGCGACTGTTGTTCGTTGACGCCTGCAATACAAAAAAATGTCCTTGTTTTAATATAGCAACGGAAGAAAAAAGTTTTTATTTGTATTCTAAATTTAATTTAATTTAATTGATTATTCTTATTACGCTTATTTTAAGTTAATATAATTTTTAAATTCCCTCTGATTTATTTATTTTTATTTTAATCTAATTCAATTAAGTTTATTATTTAATACATCAACACATAATTTTTAATTTATTTTAATTTATTACTGGTTTCAAATTTTGTCTAATTTATTAGTATAATGTAAATTTTATCTAATTTATTAGTATTTGTAAATTTCATTTTATTTATTAGTATTCGTAAACTTCATTTTATTTATTAGTATTCGTAAACTTCATTTTATTTATCATTTTTTGTAAAATTCATTTTATTTATTAGTTTTTGTAAAATTTTATTTTATTGATTAGTGTTTTCAGATTTTACATAATTTATTCGTGTTTCCAAAGGTTAAAATTTTATTTAACTTTATATAATTCATTTATTTTTAAAAATTATTATCGCTTACTTGGTTTATTATTGGTGATTTCTCTCGGTTCGGATTCATTGTTTGCTGCATTATCCGGAGCAGCTATGGACGTCTGTAGCTCGGAAGGCGAGTGGGTGTTATCGTATGAGGAATAGCCCTGTGCTGGGGGATAATAGCTGTAGGTGGCAGTTGCTACTTGAGGAGGAGAAGGCGGATACACTCCTTGCACGGCCACGTTCGTATCAATGTTGTGGAAATTATCGAGAACCACTGGCGTCTGATAGGATGTCACTTGCGACTGATATGCGTTATAGACTGGTGGAGCGGGGGCTGAAGGGATAAAGTTGTCTTGAGGTGTCTGCAACACGAAGGTGAAAAATTAAATTGAGTTCATAATTCACCCCCGCTTCGCGAGCTAATGGTTCAAATAATGCTGAAAAAAATATTTATCTTTCCGTATAAGATAAAGCGTAAACGCGAAAATTTAGATGTGAAGGGTTACGTGAAATGGTATTATTTTAAATGACTCCTTTACACAGTTCCTTGTTAGTATTTATTGATGGCAACGAACCGCCACAAGTCCGTTTTTTGCTGGTTCACCAGTTTTAACGAGCGTCTCTTGCTTCATATGGTCCCACATCGTTAATATCCTTGCTGAATAAACATCTGTCGTAATGTGAGTACGAATTGTACGCCTCGGATTATCTAACGGGTAATCACTCGTTCGAATTTCGCCAGGCTGTTGATCACGTTTTTCTAACCTTCATTAGGCATTGTATCGCGTACTGACTTGTTTTCAGATGAATGAGCATTTGGTAAACGAAGTGTTTGACAACAAATTACAACACGTCTCAGCCTATTGCAGGAGTTTGAATCTCTTTGGATACCTGAAAGGTTGTGCGATTTTTTATTCAATACAAGAAACACCCTTTGCTCAGGAAAGGTGTGGGCAGAAAAGCCCAGACAGTAGCCTTCAGAAGCCCTGACAACAGCCACTGGAAACTCAGAAATAATCTTCAGTCGCCCAGAAATCAGACTTCAGATGACCAAAAATCAGCCTTCAGAAGCCCCGACAACAGCCACTGGAAACTCAGAAATAATCTTCAGTCGCCCAGAAACCAGCCTTCTAAAGTCCCAAAACAGCATCAGATACTTGGAAATAATCTTCAGTAGCTCAGAAATCCAGAAACGAGTCTTCATACGCCCAGAAATCAGCCTTTAGAAGCTTAAAAAAATCTTCAGAAGCCCAGAAATCAGTCCTCAGACAGCCAGAAATAGACTTCAGAAGCTCAAAATCTATCTTCAGACGCCCAAAAATCAGTTTTCAGCAATAATTCTTCAGAATTCATGAAATAAGCCATACAATTCTCAGAAAATAGCCTTGTGAAGTCTTGAACGCATTTCAGGAAAACTCTTTTAACTTTTCAGATAAAGGTAGCAGTGCTTCAATGTGAAGCCTGCATAGTAATGTTAAAGGACATTGGGAATCAGCTTGAAAACATGGTTCATTGTGGATATTCCACAGAGTTGAAGCCAACTTATCAATCGCAGCCAGATTAGATTATATATATGAAATACAATATACCTGATAAAGAGGAAGCTGGAAGAGAGAGTCCGTCTCTTTGGGAGTACCGTATTCTAGGGATGGAGCTGCAGGGACGCCATATTCAGGAAGTGGAGCTGAAGGAGGGCCGTACTGCGCTGCTGGAAGGCCGTATTCTAAAGTCGGAGTACCGTAGACAGGTGCAGGAGCCAACGGAGGCTTGGGAACCTGAATTAACAATGTGAATAATTTTTTTGAGTAGTTCAATTATATGTACGGTTCCAATCGTGCAAGTGCTATCAAAGAACTTACCTTGATGGACACGTAAGATCCCGTTGAGTAAGGGAGTTTGTAGTTTCCTGGAAGTGTCAGCTGAGGGAGCTTCGGAGCTTCTGGGACGAGCGTCAACTGAGGAATATCTGGCAGAGAAGGCTCCGGTAAATCAACAGGTATCCCATGTTGGCCGTTTCCACCTCCTAAGGATAAACTGCTCAAAAAACCAGATGATGTTGGAGTCCTGTAAACGGTGGTGTGGCCCGGGTAAGGGCCTTCGGGCTCTTGCGGGTTGAAATAGTTGACTAAATTCTGCAGCCCCAATCCGCTCGAGAGGCCGCTGGAAAGTCCGCTGAATCCACTGGTGAGGCCACTGAAGCCGCTTGTCACCCCACCGAAGCCCCCTGTCAGTCCACCAAGGCCACCAAATCCTCCAAAGCCACCAAGGCCTCCTTTTTTCCCTTTGCGAAGCAAAGCAAGAAGAGCTTTCTTCTTGATTTTCAGAGGAATCCTAGCGACGCCAGTTCTATCTTCAGCTTCCGCAGATCGCCCTACCCTTCCTGGATAAAATTAATATCATCTGTTCATTTGTCAGTTCAATGAGGATTGATAGATTTAAACTAATTCTTATCAATGGCAGAGATGTCAAGCATCTTGATTACCTTTTGATAAGTCGGGATAATAGTTGGTGAACGCGCCCAGATTTTCAATCGCTGCAAGTGCCGCTCTTGTCTCACCATCAGCAGCAGGATAAGGATCCAGACTATACGGCTCTTGGTGATACTCAGGTATATGAAGGACCTGCAATGTGGGCAAATTTTTATCAGACAACGTCTACTGATTTTGAGACAGCAAACCTTTTTTAATCAAACCGATTTTCGAACTACGAGTAATATAAGTTGATTTGGGATAGATTATGTTGCCGACATCGCTGAAAGGATTGTAACCGATTACAATTTCTCCACGCTCTGCCACCACTAATTTGAATTCCTAGGCTCATATTCTCACCTTGGGCGGGTGGCCTTCGATTTCGCGGATTCCGTATTCGTTTATCGGGTGTTCAAGTGGCGGCGAAGCGGCGGCTAACTCCTCGTGCGAAACTGGCTTCAGATGTATGCCCGAGTATTTGTGCACCTTCCAAACTGGATATTTATGTATTGGCTCTTGCTGCGTTTGAGCCCCAAAAAGCGAACCGATCGAGGAGAGGCCGCCAGCGATCGAAGGAAGGCCCGCTATCGACCTTCTCTCCCTGCACGTGGCCAGCGCCAGTAATGTAGTTAGGATCAGCAATCTCTGCAAACATTTCGTACGTACAATCAAAATAAATAAATTAAAAAATAAATTAATTACCGAGGGATTTTTACTAAAATATATTATCAAATGCGAAAAACGAATTTATCCCTACCGCTTCATTTGATTGGGATAAATTGCCAATAGGAATTTTTGAGCATTTTACATAATTTAGAAAAAGCCAAGCTATTTATCTTCAACTAAGTAGTTCCCGCTCATCTTCGCGTTTCGCTTCCTTTCCCTTTACTCATCGTATCGCTTTCGTGATTCAACTTCGTAATCGTGAAACGGGGAGAAAATAATGTACCCATTTATCTTCTGTAGGGCTGTAAATTTTACTTTCTATTCCAAACTGGGCGAACGTTAAGTGGGTTTTAAAAAATACATTGATTCTATAATGAGTGGGAATTGATTCGAGAAAAATACGCGCAACGTCGTCGGAAATGAAATTGACTTTAATTTAATTAATTAATATAATATAATTTAATTTAATCAAGACGAAAAAATTATTATTGAAAGTTCTAATGGTGTATTATACTGTAATCGTACATTGAATGGCGTAAATATCGTATATTTCTATAATATGGATTTATGAAAAATAAATATTTATGAAAGTAATATTAGTTTAACTGAGATTAATTCTTCGTCCAATATTTTCCACTCTGAAATTGTCAAAAATCGCAAAAAAAAAAATGTTATTCAATACTCATCGCCATTTATTTTCACTATTATAACCCATTATTTGGAATAAAGTAAGTCGAATCGAATGAAAACGAAGTTTAATATAGATTAAATTGGGTTTTGCTTATTTTCGAAGTACTTACCATATTAACTGTGTATCCGACACTGACTATACTGGGATCGAAAGCTTTTGTTTGCTCTAGATATATAAGGAAGGGCGGTCAAAAGGGTTTAAGAGGGTGGAAAACTAACGGTCGTCCGATGAGAACATTGAAAATCAACTTTCTTCCACTCTCACTGTCAACCTGAGCTCAAGGACTTGTCAGCGCTGCCCTAATTTGATTGCAAAACGGACGTAAGCTATGAGCCTTTCGCCTCAGTGGCATCCCATTGACAAATCCGCATTCCTCCGTATTGCGCCGAATGATGTTTTTCCGGTGAAATTCGCACATTCTATGATACGCTAAAAATCAAATAATCGCTTAAATAAAGAAATTTCCATGGAATTTTTTTTTTCAATTTAAGAGGTTGTCTTAACGAAAAACTTGATCGCTATTTCGCTATTTACAAGGCACTTGTTCAAAGTATAATTGGCTTTGATGGTATATCTTGAGGAGGTGCATCCACAAAAATAATAAAACCTCTCTCTATTTTGCAGAAGTCGATCCTGAAAATTAATCTGCATTAATCTTAATTTATTAAAAATCTGCACTCACATTTTTACATAGACATCCAGAATTTTCCAATTACCCGAGACATAATCCCAACCAGTTCCGATTAACCGCTCAAGCAGCAGTACCGGCGTCCCAAACGCGTTTATGGAGCACTATTATATATTTTATATATTTTTCAGTATGCCGTACTTGGTCCGACTACTACCAGATGAGATGAGGAAGCCTTCCAATTTCACTCGAAATGTGCACAAAAAAAAGTTTTCTCGTGGCTGACTAGGAAAGGCCCCGACGACTGTGCCTATCTGTTAACAGGTGTATTTTATGACAAGTAAATCTATTGTATTGCTTGTACAATAAAGCTATGTCATGGTTTTTTTTATTTTTATTCTTTGAGAGTGAATTAATTTTCATAATTAATGTAATATATTATTTAATAAATGAATGAATGAATGATGAGTGAGTGAGTGAGGGAACGAACGAACGAACGAACAAACGAACGAACGATTATTATTATCTGTTTAAATAATAAAGATGGCAAGTAAAGGTATTAGCGGCTCGTAATTTAGCAGTTACAAATTGCAATTTCCTCGCATTTTTTCTCGGTCTAGCAAAGTAACATTTAAAACAGTGGTGTGCATAAATCACAAAATACTTCCACGTTCGAGTCGATTTGAATTGACTTTTATGGCTTGAAAAAGTCACAATAGACAACATAGAAGAATATTTTAATCTTTATGTCTTGAAAATAGTGTTTTAGTTTTACAATTATCTCATTCGATTCAGCGCTTAAAAACACACATAATTATGCACAATAACGTCCCAACATGTTGCGTTTTTTTTTCTCGCAATTTTGATCTCTTTTACCTTACGGTTTTTTAGTGAAATTAATTTTATTAGGTACTCGTCACTAAATCGCTTCTCATAGGTACTCGTCATCGAAGCACATAGTGTTCACATTATTATCTTGGGGGTGAACGCCTCTCACGATCGTAACGGAGTCTCACGTGTAATTTTGTCGGGCGAAATTCCGACCCGCGTAGTTAATCGGTTCTATTATGAAAACGTTTAAGCTCGTTAGATTCAGCGTCTCGTTGCGAGATGAAGAGAAATTACAAGTGCAGTAAAACGATTTCGATGTTCAGCGTCGATAGCACCTTGGACAACTCGTTTTTCCAACGATTCCGTCAGTCGATTGACCGTCAGTTGGGATAGAATGATCAAATAATTACAAAAGAGTCGAATCAATACATTTCTCGAACGATCCGGTTCGCGAATTCTTCTGACAAAAATATCGCTAAAATTCATTTTAGTCGTTTTTAGTAAAAAGTCATTTTATTTTCGGAACGGAAAAAAATTGAGTCGAGACGTTTTATGTTTGGAAGGAATAATGCAACATTTTTCGGAACATAATTGACGGCGTACGGTGGACAGGCAGATTTTTTTTCTTGGATATTCGAATCTACATGCCTTGAAACGTAAAACGTCAATTTTTGAAGGGGGGTTAGGAAATTGTTTTTCTTGGGCGATTGAACAATAAAAAAAAGAAGAAATTCCAATTACCAGTTATTTTTTTCAAGCTAGTCATCTGTATATTTTATGCTAAACAATAAATTATTTGCTAGAGCGAAAGCAATTCGGGCGTGGCCAGATAGAAATTCACATCCCGGAAAGAAAGTTAAAGCGATGATCTTTTATTTGGCCCGGTTAAAATTTGACCGATCGCCGCTATTAAATTAAACACGCGGCCGTCGACTGCTCCTGGCGTTGGTAATATTGAAACCGATCGTAAATCATCGCATCATCTTTTCGAGCCGTTGGGGTTTTTAATCGAATTATAATTTATGCACTCGTGCGCGGAGCACTTTGCACTTCGACCTCGAGCTGACGATAAGGAAAGTGAGAGTCGCGTACTCCGAAAATGCGAATCGTTTCGGCCATTCATAATCTTCCACATGCAAGAGAGTGAAAGGTAAAATGCGGGGGGGAAAATTTACGTACGTATTTACGTTTCCATACGTTAATACGGCTGATATTGAAAAAATATATATATAAAAAAATAATATTGAAAATAATAATACATAATACTAATAATATATTGAAAAAATGAAAATAATGTGAAGCATTTTTTCCATGCATATTATGATTCAAGAGAAATAAATATATTTTAAAATATTTTACTCTATTTTATTCGCTATTGCTGTCAATTCGTAGTGTGTTTCTCTATTATTTTTTTCCTATCGGTCAGGCAGTACGATATGTTATTTTTGCAGATGTTTGAGATGTGTTGTTCGAAGTTGTTCATCGTTGTTTTACTGTTGTCCTATTGCTCCCTTGTCTATCGTTTCATGTTTCTATTCCTATCAATAAGTATAAATTTATTTCATTTTTTTCTTCCTCACTTTTGCTATGATTTGTTTTAGTTATTACAATTAAAAAAAAAAAAAAAAAACAATGTTTCCAATGTTACAATGTTTCCTCGCCCCTATTCGTTATTGATCTATCTCGTTATTGTTCCGTCGTTATTCATTATTTTTCATTCATTCATTCAGTTGTCGTTATTCATTTATTGTTCCCTTGTTATCGATTTATCTTTATTCGTTATTGTTCCGCCGATTCGTTTTTGCTTTATTGTTTCGATGTTTTTTTTATTTATACTTTATTAAGTTTTTTAAATTTTTTTTTCAGTTCTTTTTATTTTATTTTTCCATCATTTTTGTTATTTATTGTCGTTCTAGTTATTATAATGTTTCATAGGTTTGCTATATTCCGGTATTTCTTTGAACCGTTGTTTTGTTTGGCTCATCTCTTTCGCTGTTTTGTGGTATTGTTGGTTCGTTTTGGCGACTCGTTTTGTTTCAGGGGTTGTTTCGTTGATTTTTATTGTTATTGATTTTTTCCTGACTTTATTGTCGTTTTGTTGTTAATTTCCTCTGTTTTGTGGCCGTGTCCTTTGTTTTGCCGTTAATCATTTCGCTTTTTTATGAATGCGTTTCAGTTATTTTCTATTAAAAACTTTTTTTTTGTAATTTAACTGTCACGTTGTTACTTGGCTTATTTTAATGAATTTATTTTCTTGTCAGTTGTTATGGTAATTTGTATCTCTGGTTTTATTGGATTTCCTGTTGCTCAGTTATTTCACCGTTTTGCAGTTTCTTGAATTTATTTAATTGTTTTTCTTTTTTTTAGTGTTAATTTTTTGTAGTCTTGAGTTTTTGTTTTTTTTCCGTTAATTGCTATTTTTATTTATTTATGTAATTTATTGTCGATTTTGATGTATTTTTGTTCCGTTCACTGCTTTGTTGATAATTTTGAATTTTTTTTATGTATTTTTCTTCCGTTCACTGCTTTGTTGATAATTTTGCATTTTTTTGTCGCTGTTGTACCGCCGGGTCTAATTTATTATTGAATAATTCACGTCTAGCTACTGTTTTGAAAATGGGACCAACTTCAGTAAACAATGGAATATAAATTATACAGTGATCACGACGAAATTCGATACAAATTCGTCTCTGCTTCCAATAAATGATTTTATTCGGCTGGGAGCCGTATTACATCATAATATACAGACGGTAGAATTTTTTTTTTCTTTCCTCGTACGTGAAAGAGGGACTTGGATTGATCGTATTGTCCGAAGTACATTATTCCCAGCCGGAGCTTGAACTGATGTACTCGGCGGATGGCCCCGATTGTCGGCCGATCTTAATCATCTCTCCAAATCGCTGTTCACATGAATGTGTTCGCTGTTACGTAAACCGGGTCGTCCTCTTTGATTCGGAGGTATTAGAACACTAAGCTCCGAACCTGATCTATCCGTTGTGCAAGGATTTGTCCATTGTTTCCCCGCAATAGCCGTTTTTCTACGGCGCAACGATGAGCCTCTTTCGAGTCTACTTGACGGTAGAATAGTTTTTGGAAGACAATGGTCCTTCCCAATGGAATAATCGAGATGAAATCGGATTGCAGGAAGAATCGGCTAATGAAATGCGAAAACGATAATATATCTAGCAGTTCTGGCATGTCAGCTGAGGGGAAAACGATGGAATAAACTATAACCCAAATATGAATAGTTTTACCAATCGTATACCTTATACTCGTTGGGCGGTTTTATTTTTACAGAGAGAAAGGCGAAGGGCACGTGTTATTGTTCTTTTTACCATAATATTATTTTTGAAGTCATTATTAGCCCTAATATATATTGTATATATAATATATATTGTATATATATGTTGTATAAATATTATAAATGACTTCAAATCGTGAGCTCTCTACATTAAATTAATTTTTAATTAATTAATTAAATTAATCTTTCCAACGGACTGAGAAAATAATTAAACAGCGGATTTTCATTTTAAAAAGGCGCAGAATTCGATGTGGAATAAGATTAATTTTACTGAAGTATTCATAAATTAATGACGCGATACGATGTGGAAAATCAGTAATTCAGTCGATTCTGGCTAAAGAATTAAATGAGAATGATTGCGGGGGAAATGGAAATATTTTCATAACTGAAAAATGGAAATATTTTCAAAACCAATATTTTTTTCTTGCACTATGGTGACTATATGGCATCGAAAATTTATTCTTCCGCCATACGAACTGTCACATGACAATCTTATGGGGTCGAAAGCGCAAATCAAATCTTTCTCGTATTTCAATAAAAAAAACCGCCAGATAAAATCGCCATTCGCGTCTTTCGGCTCGTATATCAATAGTAAAGGATAAAAAATTATACGTCTGTTATGTCTTCATCGAAAGCCTCGGAAGACTAAAAATCATCGCGTTGATTCAAACGGCGACTACGTGATTGAAACTGAAAGTGGATCATGGTGTCGGAAAGTACCTCTTCACCGACGAAGATGCCGAATTGATACGGACGAGCCGGCCGAATTATGAAGATTGCATCCTGGGAGAACCCGGTAATTTTTCTGGCGGAGCTTCACGTTGCGTAACAATGTTTTCCTTCAAAACGCCCATCGAAAGACTTTTATTTCCTATAATTTACATAAATCTTCGATCCACTTCGTACGCTTTCTTTTCATGAACCGAGAATTATCGGTTTGCGAATGGTTTACGACAGTGAAACTCTGAAAAAATGTATTTTTCTTAACATAATTTTCATACAAGTTCCAAGAATTTTTCATACTCGCTCGCCGTTTAAAACTTTATATCTACTATTACTTTGATGACGCCATTTTTTGTTCCCCTTCAATTAAAAACGGCGGTTAATCGGAGAATTTTGAAAACTTAATTACAGTAATAAATATTCCGTATAGGAATATTACTTCGAGCTCGCCAAACTCAACGATTAAAACATTTTGCTAGAAAAAACCCACAATTATAATGTCAATTGTTTTTAAAATACGTACTATCATGCATACATTTTTTCCATAAACTGAATTGGCGTTTATTCCATGGTTTATATTTTCCAGCTTCGCAGGAGTGATACATTTTATTTTTACTCCGTATTTACAAATCCGAAAAAGAGCGAACAGGTTTTTGAGTTTATTGATCGCAACAGTAAAGGGCGTTTAAAGAGTTCGAGATCCTGTCTGATTATTTAAATCATCGAGACGAAACCGGTATCAAATAATGCAACACCATAGTCTACTTCCATGTTATCCAAATCACGCTCTGCTACCAGAAATTCTCATCTTAATCGCTCATTTTCGCGATAAAAATATTCTCTAGTTTTATTATAACTGTTCTTTGATTTCTCTCTCATTTCACTTACACATTGTTCGATGTAAGAATTATTGATTGTTGATGGTATTTAAGCTTAAGTAGCAACACTAATCTCCTGTAGCTCATATTGTCTTCCATTATACCATTGCTATTTGAATGACTCTCCCCTACCAAAAGTGCACCTGAGTTGGAACCCAGTTTTCGATAAATTTGTTTATAGCGATAATTTCATCAACGCCATAAGAATAATTCATTGGAAATAAATGAGAATAATTATGCTCGCAGTTTGAACCGTTTTATTTCATGCTAAAGCAACATAGTTCGTAAATTGATTCAAAAATATACCTATCCACAAAAGATTTTATTGTCATTCGTAACAAGCCGAGTCTAGATTGATGATTGCAAATACAAAACAGTTTTTAGGGTTGATCGGCAAGTGAAGGAACTGTACAGCGAGTGCTTGGCCATTTATCTCGCCATCGAACTCATCGATTGATGAGCTCGAAGGTGAAATTAAAATAGCCAAAGCACACTTAATAAGACAATCGTTAGTGAATAAAGACGGGCCGATCGCGGTCGTAGGTGTCACGTTTGAAAAGGCGAGGATCGTACCCGGTTGCCATCTGATGATCAGGCCTCATATCGTCCAAGTCGTTCTCTAAGAGCTGAAACGGAAAAAAAACGAATGAAATGTGTAAAAAATATTATTATAGTGAAACGTGGGATTTTTGAAAACCGGCACTGAATAACAGGGAAAGTCGAGAAAGCGAAGGGATATTTGGATCGATAGAGAAAACCTTGTTACTTGAGAATCGGGTGAACTTTAACCTCAATGTAAACGAACAGGTTTTCGAGATTTTGCCAATCCAACGATAAATTATGGGTTGAAAATATCAACTGTGTTATGGCTTGGCGTCTATTAATTGCTAGAGCTCAATAGGGAATTTGAGAATAAAAAATAAAACTACCACTGTCACAAAAAAAAAAAAAAAAAAAAAAAACAAGGTTAAATTTGGTTATAGAAGTGTTTGGATATTTATTATGAACTTCACATTTGAAAAAAATAAATAAATAAATAAACCAGTTATGTTTTGCATTTGTTCAGGCTGTCCCGTAGTTCGACGTGGTGCTGTATACTTGCATCACTCTTACATTCCAATATTAGTCGACAGCTTTCATTTTCCCAGCCACTTAGTCCCTTTAAATGGAAAATCGAGTATGGGATTTCACCGAAATAGATCCAAGTAATGACTATCCGCATCGTTAATTGGCTCGTTTGTGAGAGCCGGTTGCAAATCAGCTTGGAAAATCTCGTAATTGTGGTTATAAATCCCTTTCGGCTTAAGATATCTATAGTCGGCCAATATTTTACTATATTTAATTATGTGAGAGAGGCACATGTGCGAGAGACGTTTTATTTGCGATTAGGAGGGAAATTTAATGCATTTTTATATTTTTTCAGTCAATTTTTATTTGGCGGAAATTTTAAACAGATAAAAATCCATGTATGGCAACACTGCAAATATCATACTTTAGTTTTTTCTTTTTTATTTATACAACATGGCATAGCATAATTTCAATCTCTTGTGACATGGAACATAAAATATATAGTCTATATTTAGTTCATTTTCATACGGCGATATTTATTACTTGGGCTATTTATCTGTTGACAGAAATTGACTGTAATGGCAACACTGATCAAACTGTGCAATCTTTGATTCCTTTCAGTTCCTTCATGACTTCTCTCATGTCCGGTTGTACAAAGAATTCATCAAACCAGTGTTGCCAGATCTACGGGTCTTTGAAAATACATGATACTGTATGGAGCTTTCATTATTTTTGAAAAATCTTCTTTTTTTTAACTACGGAAGAGCCGTAATTTTGATCTGGCAACACTTCTTCAAACCCCAAGGACCCTTGAGAGTGAGTATTCTTATTATTCCCTATATTATTCCACTCCTTTGCTCTCGATTGATCCAGGTGGAACTCATCTTTCTTTGAAATTGCTTCTTAGAATCTCGAATCAATAATACTTCACTTCGCCTGTTGGCAAATAAGGTCGGGTTTCCCGCGACTTATTGAAAGATTGACCCTTCAAAATGACTTGACGGCTTTCACTCGAATGTGCATTGGGCGTTTGGCCCGAGTTCCGGCCTAGAAGGTTATGAGAGCCATTCGAGTGCTCTCCACTGCAGGATGAATGGCTTGAAAATTTTTGCAGTTAAGCCAGCGAGCATTGCAAGTTGATTTGAATAAACGGACGTTTGTTTGCACGCGGGCGCCTGCTCGCTTTCTGTTTCAATGCTTCCTGCTTTTATCGCCGAGACTTTTACATCGAGCGTTGCCGAAACCGTTGGCTTCGAAAGCGAAGTGTTTTACTTTACGAGTGCAACCCTGGAACAAAGTGAATTTCCCGCCGATTTTCAAAATTTACAAAATAACCTTTCACATTCGAACGCTGAGTTTTTATAATTTATTTAGTTTCATAATTTATTACAGTTTTATTTTATTAGTTATAATTTAGTTTTATAATTTATTACAGTTTTATTTTATTAGTTATAATTTAGTTTTATAATTTATTACAGTTTTATTTTATTAGTTATAATTTAGTTTTATAATTTATTACAGTTTTATTTTATTAGTTATAATTTAGTTTTATAATTTATTGAAAAGCTACCTATTGCTATCTATTACGTGGCTACATTTTATCTAATGGGATATTTATCTATACTGTAGCTGTGTTAGTAAGAATAAAATATAATGCTAGCTGTACCGTTATTTTTGTCTCGTCCAATTTTCAAGCTTTTTCGATTTTTTCTCCAGTGCTGGTGCATCAAAAATATATCAGTTGCATCCGTATCAACTCTCGCTTCCCGCAGATAGCTGAAGAACCAGAAACGCCTTCTTCTATTGTTGTTCGCGATGTACAAAAAGATGCAAGCTCTGTGACCGCTGTTGGTCGCTTCTCGAAAACTTCCTAGTTCATAATCGGCAGTGAAATATTTTTTCGAACCTAATTCAATTCAAGTTGAAAATATTTCGTACTACGCAGTAATGATTTTAATTTTCCATCGATCTGCGACTCTTGCCTTTCGAATTTAACGTTCTTCTTCTCGTCCTCACAATGGAATCGAACAACGAGTATTTACTCGCTCCTTTCGCTCTAGTAAGCGGCCAGATCCTGTCTCTGAAGTGACCTGGTGGCAAAGTGAGCGGAACGAACGGATACGCTGCGTTTCAATCCAGTATTGCAGCCATGGGCAATCTATTCATCCGGAGGATGAAGCAATACAAGGAGAACGTTGTTGACCAACATTGGTCATCAGGGGAATGCGTCGGCTGCATCTGTAGCCTTTATGAACTATCGATATTGTGCAAGATGTGCGACGACCCTGTGGACCGTCAGTTCTTTGCCTTCCGGAGCGTTTGAAACTCATTAGTTCACTGATAAGAAACTTCATGTATTGAAAACTCGTCAGTTTGCGAAGAACAAATTTTTCTCTAGCCAAAAAACGGGAAATCGCGCGAATTTTCATCGGCGACCGAATTTCAGTTAATATTTACAGCATCTGGTCGAATAACAAATTGGAATTAGACACTGTAAATTTTTAGAGCGAAAATGATGCGTACAAAATATTTTAAAATAATGTTTTAATAATGTAATGTTAACATAATGTAAGTATGTTAGGAAATTAATTAATAAAAATAAATATATTGCAAAATTAATAAAAATTATTAGTTAAAAAATATTTTAAAACATTGAAATATTATTATTATCATTATTATTATAGAATAATATTGTTTTAAAATATTTTTAACTAATTATTTCAACTAATCATTATTTTTTCAACTATAATTAAGTATTTCAACTAAGTAATTATTATTTTTCAAAATAAAAATATTGAAAAAATGAATAAAAATTATTAGTAAAAAAAATTTTAAAACATTGAAATATTATTATCATTATTATTATAGAATAATATTGTTTTAAAATATTTTTTAACTAATAATTTTTATTCATTTTTTCAATATTTTTATTTTTATTTATTAATTACCTAATACTTTTACATTTTGTTAACATCACATTATTATTTTTGATTTTTTTAAATTTGTATTTTAGTGTATATTTTATTTTCAAATATTTATAATAAATATAAATATTATTGTAATATTTACGTAAAACATATTTAAATTAAAAAGATTAAAATTATTATTTTATTTATGTGGTTATATATATTTTTAATTATTCATTTAATTATTATTTGTTTGTTTAAAATTGTAGTCAATTAATCGTTTTGCTTCTTCTTTCGAGGAGAAATGATTATTTTAAATTTATCCCTGCAACAGCTTGTAACCCTTTTCATTATTGCACCGATTATTCTCATTCTGCCTTCCTTCTCAAGTGTATACCTCAGTGAAATCCTATTTTCAACGTTTATCCTCGTTCTGTAAGGGATTCGAGTTAGCTCAGAGTCGCATTGTCATTCAGCTAGAGATGTAGCCTCGATTTACAGCGCATCAAGACCTCCCCTTGTTACTTGTCTCGTCTTCCTCGGCACTATCCGAAAATTCAGACTGGAATAAAACGGCGGAGTTGCTCAAGACGGACGCTAGCAGACGGTGGTGAATAAATTTGAGTGTTTAATGCGAGGTTTGACCCAGATCTTGAGTCTCGGTGAAAAGATGTTACCCAACAACCGAGGGACAAACATCTTCTTCCGTCGTCGGTTGAGGTGAACATTTCGGAGACCGTACCTAACGACCCGCTCAAGAAAAATACCGGCCCACCAGTTCGAAACAAACACATTAATAAATCACCTCGGCTCCTTCCTCGCTTCGGACTGGGGAAAATTCAATTTCGGAAACCGAATCTTCCTCGCCGTCTGTTTTCACTTCAAAAAATTGAATATTCCCTCGTTTTCGGTTTCTCGGAAGAAAATATCCTCGGACGTTAGAATAGCTATTGGGCGTATAATATTTGAATATTTTATGTTCAGCCGATGAACATCGGGAACGCAAATTAATAATTAATTTTCGTTCAAACGTTCAACAGACTATTCGACGAAGCTGGATTGATAAAATGCACAGGGAAAATTAATTGAATCTCGAATATTTTTTATCTTTTGGTCCTTCGGGCCGGATCGACGCCATTTTTAACCGACTTCAAAAGGAAGGTACTATGGTTGACTTGCGTTTTTTTTTATATTTATTTACTCAGTTGTCCGTTCCAGTATACAAAATAAATAAATATATATTGGTTAGTAGTGGAAGAAACCTAAATTTCTATAAACATTAGAAGCTTCGTTGTGCTCGTTTTTCCTACGGCGTAGAAAATATCTGGTGGACGCCATTTTTCACCATCATTCCAAGATTGTTTTCTTTTAATTAACGTCACGGTTTAGGAAGTCGTTTCGCTAATTTAACGATCTTCATCGAGGTCACAGTTTTATTGGCAATTTAACTCAGGAGCGATCAGGTTGAAAGTTCAGACTGACATTATCGTGAATGCAATGGAGAAGCGAGTTCCTTGTAACGAAAGAAAATGGCCGCACACTCGATCGGAATCTCGGCTGTCAGCAATCGGCTTTCACTACAACGGTACCTTCTTCACGTATTTGTGCTATCCTGAACTACTAGAACAAAAGACTCGGCTGACGAAGGAAAGTGAAATTTTCAAGTACTTATCTGCATTCGTCTCAAATCAGCGTAAATCTCATTACGATTTCCTCCAAATAAACGTCCATCCATTAGTTTATTTGGCTGTCTATAATTTATTATTCGGACTTTTTGCTTAAATAACAAAATAAAATAATGAAGAAAATAAATTATTAATTTTTTTTAATAGTCGAAAAATCTTCGTGGTTAAAAATTTATATTGTCTTTTGGCATTGCAGCGAGTTCGATTCTCTGCGAATGAAAAGCAATTTATTCGCTTACTTTTTGGCACTCGGAATAATTTTACTTCAAACGTTTTTCGTTATTTTTGCCAACTTACATCTTTGAGCAACTGGCGCAACCTCAGGAGCCTGTCGTCTTGAGACCTTGTCGGCAAATAGCGAGCTTCGACAATCATGGCGAGCAAGCAGACGACTAAAAGCCCTGCCAAGAGTTTGCGGTACATCTGCGATCACAGTGGAACAGGGAATACAATTTTATTAAGCCGTAAAAAATTATAAAATATGAAAAAATGTTCAGTTATTGATAGTCGATTGAAAAATCCCTTTCGGATACAATTATTTGTATTTTTTGGATTATTCGAGAAATAATATTTTTTTTCTCTTCACGATCCGGAAAAAACGAACGTGAACGTCAAGGAACTGGCCAAATTATTATTATTACTAATTACTTATTATTAATAATAATTATTCGGTGATTTCCTGTTGGTATAGCTAATAAAAAGTAGACGCTGGCGTAATTTTAATACTTATTGTAACATGATTGTGGTACAGAGAGGACTGTATTTTCTAGATTGATTCCTTTCTGGAATTATTTCTTCAGTATTTTCCATTTCAAAGTTAACTCAGATTCAGCAATTTACAGAAATTCGCTCGTTTTTCACTCTATGCAAAGTCAGCTCTTGAAAGTCATAAATAAAACATTGCTCAACTTTGCGTTTATATTGTACGAATAAATACGAAAACTTCAATTCATTTCGAGTCGCAAATATTTTTCATCCAATAGCAGAATCGATGAATATTATTCTCATGTTTCTCATTATTCATCACTATTTTACTACCTAATTCGAAAAATATCAAAATTACGATACAATTGTAAAAAGTTCGTCCATTCGGTTGTTTGAATATTTTGATTTTATAACATTTTCCCTTATCAGCGGTGGCGGAGAGAGAACTGAAATTTCATAAAAATAGAGAAAAACTTAAGTCATGCTTAACAAACAAAAAAAAAAAAAAAAAAAAAAAAAAATTGAAACCGAGATTAATTTGACTTTGATCGTTGATGAGTTCTAGAAAAATTCTCAAAATTGAGTGGAAATTATTATTAACGAGTGTGGAAATTTTACGTACTCTTTTGAATTACATTTTCGTAAAAATGCGTCCATTCTGAAAAACATTTTTTTCGAAAAAAAATTTTAAACCTGCAGAAAAAGAATTTTTGATAGAAACGCTAGATCTACTTTTTCCACTTCCAATCTCTTACCTTTTTCTGCCTGGGAACTTTGTGGCTGGTGCTCTTGTTGCCGACTCGGAAGCAGTTCTGGAGGACGAGAACTGCCCGGGGGCGGTATATAAACCTGCCGAGGATATCTCCAGGGACGTGATGTTGGATTTCATAGCGGGGGCGGCAGGCGGTACGAAGGCGGGGTTCATTCATAGTTCGGTCCCATTTTCTCCCTTCTTATCCTCTATTCCCTTTCTATATTGACTCGATCTAGACCACTCGCAACAATGTCTCACTGGGACAGGACTGTGACGTCAGATATCCATTCGTATTTTCTGAAAATATCCTTAATAAATAAAAAATCTCCTGTACGTTGTTGCATAAATTTATTATTGTAACAGTAATTATTCGAGTACCGAGGAAGTACGGCGTGTGAACCGAAAAACCACAAATCGAGCCTCATCTAATCATCGCAAAGGACGATTCAGGACCTTGAGCCTTGGATATATTGATTTTGGGCGGCTTATATTGGAAATAAAACCTTTTGGAATCGTAGAAGTACTATTTCTTATTAGGCACCGTTCCTTTCTAAATAGTAAGGAAATTGTAACTCATTTTAAAAGTAGGCAAAAGCTCCGTGTAAGAAAATGGGCTCCGAGACATATCTGACACATTTTCAGTGAGACGAATCATGGACATTTTCAGTTGAACATCTCTAAAACATAAACATTGAGTTATCTCTCAGAAATTTCAGTGAGACATCTCTGAGACATTTTCAGTGAAACGTCTCTGTAGCACTTTCAGTGAGACGTCTCTAAAAATACTTCAGCGAAACGTATTTGTGGCATTTGTAGTGAGACGTCTCAGGAAAATTTCAGTGAAACGTCTCATAGACATTTTCAGTGAGACGTCTCTGAGAGACATTTTCAGAGAGGAATTTTCAGTAAAAAGTCTCTAGGACATTTTTAGTGAATTGTCTCTGAGACATATCTTGTGACAAGTCTCCGAGACTTTTCAGTGAGACGTCTCTTGAGACATTTTCAATGAAACATATCAGAGACATTTTCAGTAAGACGTATTTGAGAGACATTTTCAGTGAAATGTCCCTAAGACATTTGTAGTGAGTCGTCTCTGAGACATTTTCAGTGAAATGTCTCCGAGACATTTTCAGTGAGACGTCTCCAATACATTTTCAGTGTAATGTCTCTAAGATATTTTAGTGAGTCGTCTCTGAGACATAATATCTCGTGCGACGTCTCTGAGATCTTTTCGGAGAGACATGCCTGAGACATTTTCAGTGAAACACCTCAGAGACATTTTCAGTGAGACGCCACTGAGACATTTTCAGTGAAACGTCTCTATGAAATGTTTAGTGAGTCGTCTCTGAGTCATACATCGTGAGACGTCTCTCAGATATTTTCAGTGAGACGTCTTTGGGAGACATTTTCAGAAAGACCTCTTTGAGAGACATTTTCAGTGAAATTTTCCCGAAACATTATTAGTGAAAATTTCCCGAAACATTATTAGTGAAATTTTCCTGAAACATTATTGGTGAGTAGTCTCTGAAACATATCTCGTGAGACGTGCCTGAGACATTTTTGTGAAACGTCTCTGAGACATTTTTGTGAAACGTCTCTGAGACGTTTTCAGTGAAACGTCTCCTAGACATTTTGAGTGAGTCGTCTCTGAGTCATACTTCGTGAGACGTCTCTCAGATATTTTCAGTGAGACGTATCTTTGGCATTTGCTGAGAAATGTCTGATACATTTTTAGTGAGACGTTTGGGAGATATATTTCGTTAAAACGGGAGATGTTGAGAACTGTTTGTTACGTCTCTGACATTTCAATTGTGTGGGTTCCTCGTATTCACGTGTCTGCCGATAGCACGGTAAATGCAAACTGCGATCTGGTTGTTTAAAGTCAATAGGGAGTTTTATTTTCGACTTCAACCAGTATTTCACTTCTCCGCGTTTTCCGTATGAATCAAGCTTTAGCATAATCGCTTTTCATTATTAGAATAAAAAACGTCCGACTAATGGATTAATTCTTTTTTTTTAATGGATAGCATTTCTCACTATCAGGGATAAACCTTATTCATTCCTATCCAAGCTACCGCAGTTTCCCATCTGTGAATCCTTTGTTAGGAGCATTTAGCAGACTCCTCGTCGCCGATGTTTCCCAGTCTCATGCCTTTTCCGCCGTTGGAAACGATCCAAACCTCGGAGGACAGTCCGCAAAATGGACGTCCGCAAAGTTGGGTCGATATTTACAAACGAGACCGCTCATCAAAGCGCCCGCTGATTTTGAAACTCGCGTTTTGGAAATGAAATTAGACCGCAAAAGAGAAAGAGCCAAGGCATTAGCGCTCTATTTATAGAGCACACTCGTTTAGTGTGAAGTTGTTGAATGAACGAGCACTTAATGTCGTAAACTTGGAATGAAATATGTATCAAACAATTTGTTTCTAGTGTTGCTAGTGCTTTTAAAATAATGAAAAATCAAGCACAAGTATTTTTTAGCACATATTTTCATTTCATTTTATAATGCAAGACAAATAATTATTATTTTTTTTTTTAGGTGAAAACTTTTATTATTTAATTTTCTTTCGCCCGTTTATAATGTAATTAATTTGTTTAATACCACCAGTATTTTCTAATGCAATTGTACTCTATCCATTTGTACTTAATAATTCAATAAAGTAAATAAATTTATTTGGTCACATTTTTTAAACTTATAACTTAATCCTTGGAAGATTTTTCACCCAATTTGTAGGTCTTATTTTGTTAACAGTATAACGCCGTCTTGAATAACTTACCGTTGATTACTTCATTCTGGTATTATTTTCACAACCCTTGACGTAATTGTAATTTACGAGGAGCGCTTTAAAAATAAGTTGCAAAATTTTTTGATCCGAAGGAAAACCTCGTAGGAAACAATAAAATCAACGGAAATATTTCGCGTTGAATTTCAAAGCGTCGCTGATTTTTTCTTGGGGCTTGAAACCGAATTTAACGACAGTGATAATATTTGGAACATGGAGGTCTCAAACCCGTCAAAATGTTTTCGCCAGTAGATTATTCGAGTTATTATATCAAGTCTATGGATCCTAAACTTCTTCCAGTGTATATAAATATATTTATTTTATTTTTTAATCGAAAAAGGTGTATTTTTAATTTTTCCCAGCAGCAGGACTTTGGAACTTACCTTTGGAATGCCTCTTGTACCTACTATCGATCACCAAACGACTAAATTACTCGGGAGATTGGTTGTAAAAACTTTTCAAAGGGGAGAAAAAATTTCAAACCATCGGATAATTATTGGACGTATTTTATTTATATGAATTTTTCATAATGAAACTTTACAAAAATTAAAATAAGGTAAGGATAACAGTAGCAATGTACAGATTCATTTACAAACACGTTCCTAAAAGAATTCCTGGCCAGTCCACATAGGTGGTTAAATCGTTGTGACATGAGAAGATAACAACTGAAAAAGAGCTTTTAGGTCTCACGATTTTTCGTTCGATAGAGTAAAAAAAAAAATTAGTCTATTTTGGCCTCTTCGTTTCAGTCATGAGTAGCATATGGCTTTTTTTTTTAGGTGAAATTCACACGATGGTAGAAGAGAGAACAATATTTTTCAATCGGAAGAAATCGCTCGGTAAATCAAGCGGAATAAACTCGAGATTTAATATGAGAAATGTGATTAAATAAAGGTTGTTTTATGCCAACCGTGGTGGCATAGTATGGCCAAAAATCGCGGGACGTAAAAACTTCGCTAGGCGAAAATCATATACAACGACTTCTAAAAACTTGAAGTCTCTATATTCACACAAAATTAACAATTGATCTACGGTGACGGAAATAATAAATATTTTTCTTCTTTAGATATGTCAAATTACTTTTTTCCCAAACACAATATTCCTCCATTTTAAATTCATTACGGACCGCTAAGGTGCGTGGAATGTTCTCTTTTCTTTACAACAAAATTTATATTTATCCATATCGTTGAGGTATAAATACCTATGTACAAAACATTCACGTTCAATGTACACAATATTATTATCCATTGTAAAAATAATTTGTCAGCAATTAATGTGTCGAAAAACTTGCACGGCTTTCTCCACCCAATTCAATTACGACTTAAGCACACGACGGTCGGCTAAAATAGTTCCTTGATAGTACTTAACCGTAAACCAGTCCATTATTAAAATATACGTTCAAGAGTCGCGTTTGGTTTAGTCCGCGAATTGAAATCGTTTCCAATTTTCGCGCACACTGAGGTTAGACAAGGTCAAAGGAACTCAACGGGCAGTGTGTGGAGCTGAGTTCAGCTTTCAGTCATCGGTTGACTCGTTTTCGGATCTGACGTTTGATTATTGAGAACAAAAAGAGGTTATTTGATGGTTATCTAAAGTTTAGAAGAAGATTTCACGGAAAGCGTTGAATGTTTTACAAGATGACACGGGAAACCTTTGGATTAGTTAGTTGTAGGTAATGGCAACTTTCAAACTTCAGTAACTCTCTTCATTGTAAGAAAACTCATAAGCTAAATATCTGTTGGCCGGCCTGAAATCAAGAGCATTTGAACTGTGATCAGCCAGCGTAAAACAGTTAATGCAAAATTGGCTCGAGCTTACGTTTTAATTATTTTTTAACATCCAAAGGTCACCCGCGTCGTTTGTGGCGACCTACTAAATGAGAATTCCCGATTCGGGCAAGCCTAACCTGAATGCTTCCTCGGTGGTAATTTTCAACCTAATCCTGTGCATTCCAATACAAAATCGTTGTGGCAACTGATCGGACGATATTGTTACTCCTATATGGAAACTTACGAGAGAAAAAACAAACAAAGTCTTGTTCACAAATACATAAGCTCAATTGGAGAGCGTCGTAGAGAAAATATTTAAAAAAAAGTCCAAAGTTAAGACTAGGTTTTCTCCTATTTTACATAACTTATCGAATGAATATTCAGTTCCCACTGGCGCTCGAAAGCGCAGTTACTGGTGTTAGTTTTGAACGGTTCAATATAAATTAATTACACTCGTCAAATTTTTTTCCAAGTATACATTGTATAAACACGGGGGGGATTTTGGAAAAAATATATTTACAAAGAATCGATACAATAAATATACAAGTGTTTTGTTATCATAGCGCGTGCTACGTTTGGCTGAACAAACGACGGCATTTTTTTAGAATCTTTCCGATTTATTGCTAACTTTCCCGCCGTTCGACTATTTTTACAAAGGCGGGTTTTCCCTAGACGCTCCTGTCGTTACTTAGACGAATAAACGAACGAGAGGAAAAAACACGAAACTTTCCAACGAAAGAGGAAAAATTAAGTACTAAAATTTGGGTTATCACAGTGAACATCAATTTTGTCTAAGGACCGACGAAGGTTAGAAGTAGGACGGGTTTTTCAAGGAATAGGAAACAGGGGAGGGATTTTACAAGGACGAAATCGGAAGGGGTATTTCGAAATTTAAGTTTCTTGTCGAGTCTTCACGTCGCGCAAATGTCTTGTCCCGCGCGCGTGAACTACACGTAGTATAAACGGACCTTCGAGGCGTCGGGCGAACGCGTCTTACGAACGGACTAGACGAGGAACCCTTCGGAGAGATTGGCAGAAATTTGAGCTCTCATCGCTTGAACGCTGTTCATGATCTTCTTCTGATGTCCAACCAAAGTGACGTTCAGGGATGTCAGATCGTTGACGGTTAGGCGGACGACGGACTCCAACGATGTGACACCGCCGGCTTCGAAATTGTCAGCGTAGCGGCTCATTTTTATGGAAGCCAGCCAATCTGACACCGAAGTGAATTGCGTCATGTCGGGAGCGTCGGGTGCAAGCGGGTTCACCATCCTGTAAAATAGAAGAAAACTTGAATGAGTTTCTGCAAGTTTCGATAAACAAAAGGGGAATGTCAAGGAGTGATTTCTATGCTCCATCGTATTCTGAGGCTTCAGAATTACTAGTTGAAGAGCTCATAGCAGTATTCACAATGCATTCATGGTGGCTACTGATATTAAGAGGAAAACTGATTGGTGAACTAGTGGTGCCTAGAGGGATACTTCAAAGGGCTCCTAAACAGCCCTAACCGGCCCTGAAAAGTTTAAACAACGTCAGTGGACGTGGAGCACACTTTGCTCAGACAGAGGCTACTCCACGAATAAGAGGACTGCTGTGGCATGATGATCTAGGGCTTGGTTTCCTTATGGCGGCAAAACCTAACCGCAAAATCACCCAGAGCAAAGCTGCAATAATCTAATACAGTGATTGGCTTGGTGTGAGAACGACTAATTTGGGAGTTGAAGAAACTAGTTACTACAAAATGCTCACCGCCACTTTTGATAAGCAATCTACTACAACTATTACTGGGGAAAGGCATACTCTGGCTACGGCTTTCGGAGATTTTCAGCCTGAACTCTCGAATCTCTTTCAGATACCACTTCAACCCTTGGGGACCTGCTGAACGTTGAACAACGTTCATTGACGAGCAAAAACTGTTAATTTTAACTGAATAGAAAAAATTTAAAAAATTACGGTTCACCGTTTGTAAGTTGTTTATAACACTGATAACAAACTTCCCTTCAACTGCTATCATAAAATTTCTCATTCGACCAAGAACGTTCTTTTGTTCAGCTTTTAAGTGTCGGCCGACAACAATTATCAAAACAACAAGCCGATAGCAAGAAAGAGGAATCTTTACACAAGCGACAGTAGAATAACAGATTGATATCTTATAGCAAGTTCTTTAGCTGTTGTGAATGATTCATTTTTTGGCAAAAAATCAGAAACAGAACAGGTTTTGTCCATGGCTTGTTTTTGCTGTAGTCAAAAATTGACTGTCCACGAACATACATAATTTTCGGCAATACTGTCTTTTTCGTTTTTTCTTGTCACATGTTAACTTAAAAACTTGATACAAAAGGCCCACCTCTAGAGACCACACAGAGTCAAAAATTATCATCAATTTTCTCAAACACCATCTGAAAAATTCTCCCAACAGTTTTATGAAATTTTGATAGCGCAAATTCATTTGTCAACATTGGATAAATATTTTTACTGTAACTATGAAAACGCTTACATAAGTGGAAAATAAATTGCTCTTTCAAAATATAGGTAAGTAGCTACCAAAACCAGCATGCACCGGAAATCATGCACTTTTGAGCAACTGGACCAATCCACAGTGACCGCACGCAACATCCGCAAAATTCAGCATAATCAGCCAAGATAACGGTCGATAAGAAACTGATAACAGTCAAATAACCTCCGTCAATGAGATCCTGAGGAAAGTTGACAGAGTTTGATCATCTCGTAATTCTCATCTGAATATATTTCAATTTTTCATTAGTGAAAAAACATTGCATCGTTTTGCGTGCGGTCATGATTTCCCTGGTTATCTAGAGCTCCCACAATGGATGCTTCTCGTTTTCAACTTAAAGAATAACATTTCTATAAAAACCATCAGCAATGAATACAGCTCCGTCCGTGAAACCAATGTTAGTTTAGCATTGTACGTGAACCTGTTAAGCAACCACTACGACCTTGAAATCGACTAATTCACAACTATCAGCGTCGATTCGGTTGAGAGCTGTTTTTCAATATGGATAAACAAGACTCGGGCAGCAAGTTTCTACGAAGGTGTTTTCGAATTTAAATATATCAGGGGGAAATTGTTCTGAAAAATTCATCTTACCATTTTCCTGCCTTGGGATTATTCATGTTGAAAAGCGACCCAGTGTGGGGCCCTAAACGTCACCGGCACATAATATGGGTTTACAGGCGGAGGACGTCTTCTCATACGTAAAGTAACGCAAACAAAACAAGCAAAACAAAAAACAAGCTCAGAATTCAACGTCGAACAGCCACCAAAAAAAATTACAATGAACAACAAAAAAAAAGTCGATTTGTCCAATAAAAAAGAAGCTCAAAGACTGGAAAAAGCTGATATAAAAATACACCCGCAAAAAAGGGTGCGATTATTGATGGAAGAACGAAATTTCAAAATCCCTGTTTCAAAGCCAGCGCTCATATTGAATACGCTCCATTTTGATTATTAATGAAGCGAGTCGGTGAGGTTAGTAATGCTTTTTCACTTCCCCGGTGAAATAGGCGTGAATTCGATCGTATTTACACTTGTTAAATGAATTCATGTTAGAAATTAAAAACGAAATTCAACATGCTGAGCAGTTTAATATTTGATTAGATGTCGGGTCCGAAAGTGTACGAACCTGTTCTGCGCTACTTTTCTCAGCGTGTCCGGACACCGAATTAGTTTGTCTAGAGTTTTGACTATGGAGCCGAACGTCGGCCGGTGCGTTCTTTCCTTCTGCCAACAGTCGAGCATCAGCTGGTAAATGGCTTCGGGACAGTCCATCGGCGCTGGTAACCTGAAAGTTTGAGTGCATAAATGTCATCACGAGTTCAATAAAGACGCTCAATATTATGCGAACAATTCACCACCTGCCTCTCTCAAAAGCAGGTGGTTCTAAGTTGCAGGAATAGTGGGACGCTGAGATAGCTGGAAGGCTCACTCTTCCCAGACGTGAAAGAGCGTATGAGGAGGAAGTCTGTGGTCTTGGACAATGAGTTGTTCTAGTTCCGGGAAGGACACGGTGAGCTCTGGTCAGAGCATCACAGACTTGGAGTAAAAAACGATAAGGAGTGACATGGAGACAGCGAGGCACATATTGGTGGAATATACAAAGTACAGTTTTGACTGACTAACCTGTATCCTTTTTCAATTGACTTGATGACGTCCTGGTTGCTCCAGTTCCAATATGGCCGCTCCCCGTAGGACATCACTTCCCAACAGACGATGCCAAATGACCATACGTCTGATGCGGAGGTGAACTTTCTAAATGCTATCGCTTCCGGCGCCGTCCACCGGACAGGAATTTTACCACCCTGCGGGAAAACATAAGTTATGTTCCAATTCTTCATAAAATTTTTCCAACATCAGAAACACCGTTCAGAGCAAAAACAAAGCCGTAGGCGCCCGTACAATCCAAAAGAAGGGCGCTAAATTCATTCAGTCCGCATTCCACAGATTTGTATTACACCCCCATAAGTGCTATAAACCCGCTGCAGAAGCACGTAAATTTTGAAATAAAGGTGCCTGACAAAATGTTCAAGATGCTTCAAACCAAAATCAACCATTCAAACAGTAAAAAGGAGAGAACGAAAAGTGAACGCTGAACAAAAACGTGAGAAACTTTCCCCAACTTGAAAAGAGAAATAAATTTTTTTTCAAATTAAGGAAGTTAGCTCTTCTACTCAAACATGGTAAAAAGCCAGCCATTAATGTAGTCGGTGTGGCTTACCATGTCCTCAAGAATATACTGTAGATACAAAAAACATTTAATCCAATTGTTTTCGAGATCTCATCACAAAGTATGCGTGCAAGAATGAATTACAATAATACGAAGTTTTACAAGTGTACTCCCGAATTGAAGGTTCTCGGAAGGTTCCAAAGGTTCTATTCGACAATAAGACAGATGGTTTGAAAGGCTTAGTCTTTTCCTATGAGTAACATATGTGGTTCTCCTGTCTGCTTCAGTGCATAGATTTGTAGAGGTTGTGGGAAATCCCTAATTGGTCTAACCACAGGCTTGCCCAATAGGAAGCGCAGAAAAATACTGCAAATTAGAAATAGCCTTCCGCTGTAGAAGAGGCTAATCACACCCTCGAGCCAAAGGGCAAAGAAACTACTGGCGTTGTACAGAAAGAAACTTTGAATCCTGCCAGGATTTCTAACTGGACATGCCCGCTAACATATCATGTCAATAATATGGGCAAGCCAAACGATGTCAGGTGGAAACTCCGGGTTGGAGCACAAGCTCTGTCACTGCCAGCTGTTGCAGCCAAGAGATTCCGTTATCTTCCAGGAGGGTGCCTCGGACCCCATTAGATCTCTTCTGCTGCTGCGGAGGGCACCCCAGCATTCCAAAGGCAGGCCTTCTTCAGGAAGCTGGGATGCCCTACGTGCATTAAAAAGAAAGGAATAAGTCACAATAGATCTACTTGGAGGTTTCAGTGATGCAGGAGGTGTTTGCCACCTACAAAGCCCTCACACTAAAAAAAACCCAAAGGCTAATATGGGGCCTGCAGTACGCTAATTATACAAAAAGGACTCTGTTTTCATTTCATTAACAGAGAAAATCGTCTGGTTAGAACTCCAAACACTCGACACAACACATGTCTCTCAGACAGGTACGTTTCAGAGCTTCCTTGCAGTACCACTGGACGCACTAGATTTTTAGGGCCCTCCAATCGTCAAAAGTCACCAACTCTCTGTCATGTTCCGCCAAGTGACAATGAATCTCCTGCAACATGCTCTGCCAGAATTGTACGACTAGCATGCCTTTCGTACGATGTTCCCTTGAAGAGAACCAATGCCTAAAAATGTATCTTATATTTGTCTACAATACAGGTGTTCTGCTAAGGGTACGTCCAGATGAGACAGCATGTTCTGCTTTACGGAATTGCTGTCGATGCAAAAAAAGTAATTTTTTCAGTGATTTATATGCTCCAGGCAAATTTGAGGTAATAGCTTGTTTTCTCCAATAATCGACTGCTGACGTCAAAATTGATATCACTTCACAACCAATTATCCTCTAAGTACTCCACTGTCTGATCGCTCTAAAGAAATGACATCCTCATTCCCTCTATTAGCAAGAAATAATTTAAGTGAACTTACTCTCGTCGTATAAGCGCCTTCGGTCGTACTTTCGATTTCGCGGCTCAGCCCAAAATCAGCAATTTTGCAGACGAGTTGGGCGTTCACGAGGACGTTTCGCGCTGCGAGGTCCCGATGGACGTAATTCATTTCGGAAAGATATTGCATACCGCTGGCGATACCTCTCAGCATGCCGACCAATTGGACGACTTGGAATTTGCCATCGTTGGCCTGAGGAAAGAAAAATTATATTAATCATTCACCTTGCAGTTGAAGATTGAATTTGGGATCGTGGTAATTTGAAACATCCAGTTCAAACAGAAGCTTTATGGAAGCCTGATATAGCCAAGCTGTCTCGAACATGGCGGTTGACTTGAATCACCAAGCTTCTGTCTGCTACTTTTGCACTAATGCAAGACAGAAAGTCAATGATTTAGAAATTCGTACTGCTTCTCATCATCAGACTATCCTCAATTACTTACTCGAAGGAAGGTGTCGAGAGATCCGTTCTCCATGTATTCGGTGATGATCATCACTGGATTTGACTTGGTGACGACGCCTTGGAGGAATATCACGTTCGGATGCTCGAACTGACCCATGATCGATGCTTCGGTCAAGAAATCGTTTCGCGCCTTGTCAGCGCTTCCAGGTTTTAATGTTTTGATTGCGACATCGATTTCCGACCGCCCGTCCGGAGGTAGTTTCAGCTTTCCTCGACAGACGTCGCCAAATTCGCCACCGCCTGCAGCCGCAATAGCAAATTAGATGATTATCGAGAACATTGCCATTCAAAGGCACAAAACACCACAAAAGAAACGCAATAGCAATAAAAGCATGCTTCGTACACAAAAAAAAATTTCTGTACGGTTTTCAGCCCATTTTATGGGGGAGAGAAGTCTTGAAGGGGATTTTTATTTCAGGGAGAGGCGATTTGGAGTGCTTTGGTACCGAAAGCGATTTAACAAGGAGTTTTTGACAATTTCTTTAAAGAGAATCTTGGCTGCTTTTTCGTGGCAGTTTAGAAAACTCTATAGACCAGAGAATTTTTCAATATCAGAGGGTAGAGATGTCACCATAATTTTACGGAAGGGAAACTATCAAAGAAAGGGATATTATGATATAGCAAAGGGATTTTATCCATTTTAGTGGGATTTTAGACAATGATTTTCGTGAGGAGATTCCCAACGGATTTGTAATTTATAGAGGAAGATATTCGAGAGTTAAAAGATGTGTCGAGATGATTACACCAAGAGATGCGGCCAAAATTAATAGTATTCCTAACAAAAAGCTGGCACACTTTTAATTAAATTAGCTCACTATGAATTGATAAAATTTGTAAAAACAAACTTCACAGGGAAATCTGTCAAAGTGGGATATTTCAATATTGGTGAGGAATATTATTTAAGTCATTCGTGCCGGAAGCTACACTAAGCTATTGCCTTTCGAACATCAAAGATCGAGGAAAACTTTGAAAATTAATAATTTTTCGAGTTTCAGTTCAAAATGAAAAAAATAACCTTGCAAATATTAAAAAAAAAAAAACACACACAAACAATACACCGCAATTTAATTTAAAAAAATAAATAAATAAATAAAATATTTGAAAAAAATTTGTTCCAAATTTATTAATTTTTCAAATGCGCCGAAAAAAAAGAAAAGCGTACTGTTCACTGGTATTTCATTCGAGAAATCAGTTCAAAGAATGCTTTGAAATTTAAAAAAATTATCAGTCAATAATTGATTCTTATTCATTTACCAGCAGATCAATCGAGGAACTTTCTCAAAAAACTTTACTCGTGTCGAGTTTGTTTTTCGACGCATGAGAATGAAATCCGGACCGAACAAATTTGCATCGCAAAAAAAAAACGGGCACAGAAAATCAAATCCGAGCGAAGAACAATTTTGAAAAATGCGTCACTTCGTCCATTCACCAAAACGCGAGAGTAGTGATATTATTTTGTGAAAAAACTCCAACTTCCGATTTTTTTCACCAACGATCGGATTTAAAAAATTCCAACAAACCGGCTTTCGAATTCGCGGAAATTATTCTCCAAAAATCGTCGTTTGCTGTTCGAAATCGTCTACGTTTTAATCCAACTATCCGCTACTCTCTACGCTTATAAGTAATAGAAGAAGAAAGTGAAACATACAGAAATTCCTACCAATAATGGCCTCGATCGTTATATACGAGGCGTCAATCTCTCGTGCGAATTCTTTCACCGCTTGATTCGGATCTTCGTACGTGTGCGGGTCGATGTATGTCCTCGACGAATTCGAACCGACGTGCGTGAAGAGCGGGGTCGTCACTGGAATATCGTATCGGCGTTAGAGAACCAGAAAGTAACACATTAAAATGCGTAATTTTTTTTGAGGTGAAAAAATGGGGGCAGAAGGCGATTCTCTGGTATTTATAATTTTATTTCCGAATAAAAAAAAAATCACCAGGAATAACGAAGAAATAGATGAATTTTGCTTCTGTTATTTAACGGAAAATGCGACCATTAAAAGAGTCATGAACCTTACTTGATGAATATTTCTTATATATTTTTTTATTTGATCGCTCTTATTGCATTATTCGACGGTTTTTGTTATTTTATTATTATTTTTCATCATATTACCAATTTTACACACAATTATTTATTATTATTAATTAGAACAATGATAATATTTGTTGTTATGAATTAGAATCAGTTACGTTAATCGGGTTAAATTTTCAGTCTCATATTAGAAGGTAAATATTAGTCTCAAACACCGCATTCGTAAACTCGTTAACGCTCACTAATTATTTACTAAACTCAAAATATAAAAAAAGATGCAGTAAAAATAATCATTGGCAGAACAAGCGAAAAAGGCATTCGCATAAAAGCGGTTAAAATAAAGATAAAATCGATCGCACCAATTTTATCCTAATTAATTGTTAAAATAAATTAAAAAGCGTAAATCTGTTAGCGAGGAAAAAATTAGCGTTGTTCAAAAAATTATTTAGAAAAAGCACCAAAAAAAGCGATGGATAAAGTATTTTTCTGAAAAGATTCCCTGAATTGGTTAAAAAAGAAAAATCGGGGTGCATTGTATCCCTAGGAGTGAGAAAATTTGGAGAAAATATTGTTAAATCGGTAAAAGTTCAATTTTAGCCGTTAAAGCTCCCTAAGCTAACATGAAAACGCAAAATCTACTTACTGCCATTCGTATGCGTAGTAACAATTGGAGGGTTATCCAATTTGCAGTGCACTAAAAAAACAAAAACAACTAGGGATACACAAAAGCACGAAGCAAGACATACAAGCAGAAAAAAATTTCGTCGAAATCGAGCGTGGAAAAAAAATTTTTGTAAACAGAATGGAAAATACTGGCACGAAAATTGAGGAGGAACTCGAGCGAGCGGATTTGTCATGTGAAAATGTACGAAGATGAAGCTCTCTTGAAAGTTGGCTGTGTTTCAAGGTTATCAAGTCCTTCGAGACGGGAAGAGGGGAGAATATTCCCCGCCCATTAATTGCAGCCCACCTAAGTTGACTTGCTTGTAGCTGGCTTTAAATAACAGGTTAATACCCTCGGTCTACAAGCCAATTGAGTCGATTTGCTCACATTATCCACCCGTAGAACAATTAAACCGCTCAGCCGAGCTCAATCTCTGTATCAAGAGTTAAAAATGATTTTTTTTAAATTGATTTTTCATTTTTTTATTATTTTTTTTTTTTACAGGGAGAATAGAAATGAAAAGAACGCTCCAAGGAAACTAGGATTCTGATAGACAAACATGCGAATTCGTTGTTAAAATATCTCTCGATGCTCATGCAAATTCGACTCGTACGACGACTTACTGTAAGTAACAACTAGTCCTGGGGGAAGACATGGAAAGGAATTCGTTCGTGTTAGTGGGAGAATACTGACTACAATTACTGAGAATGATTAGTGAGCAATATGATCACGGTCATTGTGATTCAGTTAGGTGCGAATCGATCCGAAAATCAATAAAATTTAGTAATAAAATTGACAGAATATTGAGAATATCACTCACAATAAGAAAAAATCCCACCGGAGTTTCGGACAGATTTGCACGCAAGGTGGCATACAGTAAAAAATCCACACAATTTTCTTACCTTCGCCATTTCTGTATTCAAGAGTATCGCAATCGCTCGGCTGTTTCTTATTGCACTCGTCGTTTCCACGGCTGAAACTCAAGGAAACCATTTTCAAACTAAAACATATGAATGAACACACGCCAGTTAGAAAATGAGAGACTCGAGCGAAATATTGCAAGAAATAAAAGGCAAGGCAGAAATAAATTAAGAGCGGCGATAGCCGCATACGAATGGGTTGAAATGCGTCAACTAGATAAAAACATTTTCATTTAAAGAGAGTTTCAAATTTTAGATTTAAATTCGAGGAAAGTTTATGAAGGTATCAACCCTAACAGATCAAGAGCCGGTTAGAGACTGAGAAACATACGGCACCTGCTGCCTTATATAGCAAAAAATCGAAAAATATTATTAATCGTTCGAATTTGATTTTTTTCACTTTCAATTCGAATTCTACGTATAATTTCCTGTAGGAATCGTTAAATAATCAAATTTGAACAGTACTGTAAGTATTTGCAACGGAATTTCAAAGTTGAAAAACGTAGGAGTGGCGTAGTATTAAACCTGGAAAAACTGATAGTTGTCGTCAAATTTCCGCCGTTTTGACGTCATATTCGGATTCAGCGTTAAATTTCCTATAAGAATAGCTTTCAAAATCGCTTTAAAACGAACATTTAATTTATCACTATTACCGATGCCAGCGGAGCTCGGAAATTCGGCCGGCGAAAAACTCGATTTACGGAAAATAATTTCTCTGGCTCTGTTTAAATTTTTTTCACCAAATTTTTTGCTATGTACGTGTGTAAGGCGTTCAAATGAAGACTCCTGCATAATAAAACAATTGATTCGCATTAATTTTGACCCCGAAATCCACCGTTAAAGTCCAATTTATGAGCTTTCAAAAACCGATTTTTTTGGACCACTTGCAGATTTTTCCGAGAAATAAAAAAAATCACAAAAATACATCATGGTAAGACACAACTTTCCTAAAAATTTCAGATTTTTATCTTTATTGAGAGACGAGTAAAAATTCGTTAACTGTTCGGTTGAAAAAAATCGCAGGGGTACCCCTAGGATTTTTCGCGAAAAATTTTTTGAAATGGATTTCGCTCAAATTCAGCATAATGATAGTTGATGATGTGTACATCAATAATATATGGTGCATTCTTTGTTTCTTTCGCACTAAATAGATGAAAAGAACGTTTAAAGTTGAAAAATGTCATTTTTTCGTGTATAGTCTACTAATATTCTTGAATAACGCAAAAACGGTTGAAAAATGGATAGGTACATTACATTGGGAAACTGTGGACAGTTAAATTACCTATCTTTTGGTATATTCAAACATCTGAATTGACGACTTTTTGTTTGAGTTATCCACTGTGCAAGTTACTAATCTTGGAAAACTTGAAGTTGTTACGTCTAATTTTGCTCCTACTTTGCTCCAGTTGAAAAACACAATACTTTATGATACTAAGTACGATACAATCCCCACCAACTACACACCAAATTATAGCAACTACTACGAAGTACTACCTATTATAAAAATACCTATAGATTCCCACTCTCCATACACAAATAATAAACTACTACTACCTACCCATACCTATACCTATACCTATACTATGTACTATACTATATATACCTATACTATATACTATATATTATATAGTACTACTATATGTAGGAGTGATAAGGACAACAACCCCACCCAAACTATATATGTAAGGCCCGAGAGGAGGGGCGCAGCGATAGCTGAGGGGGCGAAGCCCCCCTCTGAGGGGGTTGGGCGGCGGCAGCCGCCAGGGGCGCTCAGCCCCTAGTATAGCAAAAAAACAGAAGCTCAATGCATTTAGCCAGCCTAGGGACAGAATGTGAGCGGATTTGAATTAAATCGCAAATATATAACGAAGAAGTTTTTGAAGTTTTATATCAAGAAGATATTTTTTGCAGTTAGAATTTCGACAAACTTATCAACCACCACAGAAAATATCCCCGCGCTAAATTGATGGAGTTTTTAAGTACAAAGTTGTCCATGATGTGTCTAGACGGTCTTTCAACACAAATGTAAGGCAAGATTGTAAATTATTTTTTCTGCTTATCGTCCCCTGCTATATTATGTATAGTAAGAGAAAACAACTCACCTTCGGAGGAATAGGACGGTCATGATTATTATTATGACAAGGAGCACCACAACTGCCACGGTCGCACCTGCGATTATTCGTACTTGCATATTGTCTTCGTCACCAATGTATGCTGTAATTATGAAAATGAGTTATTATCTAGCTCAAGGACAATTACCTTTAATCGACTTGGCAGCAAGAAAATTTAAAATGAAAGCACAACAGCAAAGAATTTTCTGTAAAGTCTAAGGGCCAAGCCTTAAAATAATTGTGAATGTTGGTGCTTTATCGAGGGTATTTTTTCTATTTGCTCTTACACTGAAGATTGAATCAGATTATTTCCAGTGAATGAGTTCTTCTGTCGATATAGGTACTATTACAAAAACCAGCTTCAGATTTTTTTTTTTTTAGCTGAACATACCAGTTCCAAGCACTTGTCCAGTTGTCTTGTAAATGGGCATTGAAAACTCTCCCCATCCGTGGGTCGTCTTGGCACGAACTTGAAATCCATATTCAGTCCGCTGCTTCAAAGCGTTGAACGTCACTTTGGTCTCTTCCGTGAGTTTGCTGGTCGAATTTGTGTCGTCATTTTTCGAAAAGCATCGAGCCTGTAAATACCAACAGCTAGCATCACATATTTGAAATTAATTGAGTAATTTCCTACCTGATGTGATAAACAGGTTACCTACAGGGGCAATAATAAATTTAATAATTATGTCTGCCTGGGATTAGAAAAAAGTGCAAGACAAATGCGATCTCTTATGATAGATAACAGAGATAGGTACTAAATTACCAGCTAGTCTAATCAACTCAAGTTCCTAGCAATGTATGAAATCTAGGGTTTTTATTAAATTTTAAGTGAAAAAACTATTTTAAATGTAAAGTTATGCATTCTCCCTATAAAGTAAGTTACCAAAAACATAATGCAAATTACATAAGTACTATTTCGATGGCTACAGGACAACATGAGATATGAAAAAAAGGTTTTGAGGTGTTGGATGATTTTTATTCAGAATTTCAAGCCGAATCTCGTGGTGGCCTCAGTTTTTTTGTTGGTAGTGCTGGGAATGAGTTATTCCCGCCTAAACAACATGTGTTATACCATTCTTGTCGACAACAAGTGTTATCAAGGTGTTTTCCTGAATTGAGCTTCTATCTAGATTCCAAAGCATGTAGCATGATATAACAGGTTGCCCCACTTCTGCGCTCTTCATAACACTAATTGCCCAATTATTTTTAAAACGTTTTTTCTCTCTCCTGAAAACCAGCCAAATTTTTATAACACATGTTGTCCTATAGCCATAGATTTTATCTTTCAATTATTGTTAACCACAAACCTTGCAGAACGAATCTACCATGGGAATTTTAACTAGGAACCAGGCAGAGAGAACATATTTTAATTAATAAGACGGACTTGGCCGTGGATACCTTGTAATGGTGCTACGTATGTATTAATGTTAATTTATCTGGTATGTAACCTAGTACCTCCATAATGAACTTGAACTTGTCAAGCTGAATTATTTATTTAGGAGGCCCTGATGATGCTGCTTGGCAGGCTAGTAAAAAAACAGGAGAACAAGTCGCCGTGTTTTTTCCCCCTCAACCTCAACAGGGAAGAATGATCGATGCGACAAAACAACAACGAAGAATATTTGGAATTGTTTCGGCTAAAATTGCATCGATGCCTGAAATTCTTGGACACCGGAATAATTTTCCACCGAAGAGATTTTCTAACCCAAGCGCTCTCTCGTGCCAGAAAATAGTTCATTTACGAGTATAATTCTTCCAAGAAAGGTCATATCCTTTGAAAACAAATCCGGTTACCTCGTAGGTTTCAACGAGGACTTCGCTGTCGGGGTCGGATGAAAACGGCGGGTCCCAGAGGAGAGAAATTTCAGCGGCTTTGACGGCAGTCACGCGCACGTTGTGGACGGAGGCTGACGTGACAGACGCTTCTGTTGTCACTGTTACTTCGACGAATTTGCCTTCGCCGCCGGCAAAATCGCTGACACCGTTCGACGAGAAAACCTGGAACCTGTAGTTGGTCACCGGGCTAAGGCCGCTAATGGTTATTTTGCTGTCTTCGAACGTTTCCTGAAATGAATTCCATTTGTTGCAGCGAAAGAGAGCAAAATTTGAATTCGAACGGGTTAATTATTCGAGATGAAGATTTTTCAACAAACCGTGGCCGGGATGTACGAAACGGCCTGGCCGCAAGCGTCGCATTGAAGTCGATACTTGATGTCTTTACGGCCACCGAGGAAACTCGGCTCGAGCCAAGAAAGGATGACTGTGCTTTGGTCGACGAAATTGACGGTCAGGTTCTGAGGAGCTGATGGCGGCTCTGCAACAAATAAAAGACGTTCAGATAGTAAAATTGACTACGACTATTACCAGCTGGAATCCGAGCTTGAAAAAATGCCAGCGCTATACGAGACGTGTGCTCGGTTACAAAAAGAACTAAGAAATGTTGACAAAATTTCTAAACTGCGTACAAGTCCTATTCAGACATTTTTATGCGTTTCGCCAGCATCTCTGTGGAAATCGTCTGGGTAGGGTAAATACGAGCCGAACGACGACATACCGCTCGTCATGGTAAGTAAAAAGAAAGACAAAATATTTTAGTAGACAAATAAAAGGATAACTAATATTTGTATCTATTTTGCAATGCACAATTTTGTGCAATCAGCATAAAAGGATAAATGTTGAGATTAAACTGCTTAATAATTCGAATTGAATGTTTTTTATTACATCAAATGCTTTTTTCTAACGCTTCAACTTTATAGCAAGACGAATGCGAAGTTGATCATTATATTGTTTAAATACATTTATGAACAACGTTAAATCTCAGTTATGGGGACTGGTGAGGTGAATGCATAAAAATATGTAGTTAATTCTTTCGAACGAGTGGTGAACGATTTTTGTGGCATGGAAAATGAGGAAGTTACTTTTCCCTAGCAACAACGAGTTGTAAGCGGAAATCATGAGCAATTTTTCATTTTTTAAATCTTTTTTAATATATTTAATTTTTATTATATGCCTATATATTTTATTTTTCATTATGTTTATATTTTATTTTTTATTATGTTTTAAAACGATTTTCCATAACAATTTTTCATTTTTTTTCATAATCTTTTCTTACGCTTTTCGAGTTAGTGTGCCATAGCAAAGGCATAAAAATGCCAATAGAAACTCGCATAGGAAATTCAACCGAGTCACCGCGCACTTGCGCACACTTTTCAATCAAAGGGAGATCTTGAAGGGGAACCAGAGTATGGGGAAATTTTTATCTCTTGGCACTAAGGAACACTGCGACCAATAATTTGACGAACCAATTGAGAAACTTCGTTTGGTTGTCGTCGCATTGGAGTAGAGGGGTTGTGAGGGGGAGAAAAACCAGGCGACTTATTCTCCAGATTTTTAATGGCTGGCCGAGCACTTTCGCCCATTCGGGCATCTTCAGGGCGACGAGGAACCATGCTGCCACGTGGGCTGTGGACCTCATGGTTTCGCACGCTTGTGGAAGTATTTTGCCGTCTATTGTTCAGTAGTAGACTTTCAGGTGAATCCCTCAGCTTCTTGAAGGCCATCAAGGAAATACAGCAGCAAACCGTGGGGTGAAAAATCGCCTTTCTAGTAGACGATAAAACCTGATTCGCTCTGACTTAAGGCCATCAAGAGTCGTCATTCCTTAATGAACTACTAGCAAGTGGCACTTTTCGCTCATTGTTTATAGTAAAACGGGATTCGAATCTGGAGAAACTCGAGCTCTTTCAAGCGGCGCTCCTCGTGTTGAACCACAACAGATTTACTTTCTAGGCTTCCCTCCTTGAGCTATTCGCTGTAAGGCTCCATGCCAACCCTAGATGCTCCACCTACGCCCTAAAGACTCCTTAGCACTTTCCGCACTCTTTGGCAAGACGTTTTCGCTCCGCTTGTCCCCTGTTCAACGCTTCGTTCCGACTTCAAATTGTCTCTTCACCCCACAGCAGACGCAATTCCTATACGAAGTCCCTGTTGAAGACGAGTATGCTCCACAATAACCCTTCTCGAGCTCTCGTCTCCTTTCGCACACGGAATATCCTCTTCGTCTGGATCTCCTGTATTGAACAAACACTGAAGCTTTTAGACTGATCGAATCCCCTTATTGCGCCTTGGGAGACATGCTGCATTGTATTTCTCGCAGTGCTTGCACGTTTTCCATATCGAGACGCCTTCTCCGCTCGACTTTGTCGAAGTAAACTCATTTTCCCGCTTTCCTTCTCGTTCTTCGAGTTTCCCAAATGAGCCGCTCATGGGTTTTCTGCGGTCTTCGGCCGTTTATATTCGAACACGTTCATTTAATCGAGTTCCTTATTTTCTGCGGTGCGAAACGGAGCAAACTTACGCCAACAAACCTTACAAAGCGTGTTCTGTTTCATACCAAGGAAAACGGGAATTTCGTAAATTAATTCTCTCGAATAGCGATAGGTTTTTAGTGTTGTACCTAGGTTCCCTCGAGTTGACGATGCTTCGAACGAAAATCATCCAACGGAACGAATTCAGGCCAAACTTCATTGCAGCTGAATGGAATTCCGCCGATGCCATTTTTGTCTTGGAAAAACTGCGCGCCTATCAAAAAGCATTGTCTTGGAAGACAATGGACCAAAGACAAACCAGGATTGGGCTTCATGAGTTATTTTCGAACATTGAAACTGGATGCAAGAAACTTCATTTACATTCAGCCAACAAATCCCATTTTTCAACTCTGAATATTCTTTTCATAAATTTATGGGCAAAAGAAAAAAGAATGAAGCATATATTATTTATATACACATCATCAACTATCATTATGCCAAATTTGAGCAAAATCGAAATCAAAAAATTTTTCACGAAAAATTCAAGGGGTACCCCTGCGAATTTTTTAAACTGATCAGTTAACGATTTTTTACTCGTCTTTCAATGCAGATAAAAATCTGAAATTTTCAGGAAAGTTGCATTTCACCAAGATGTATTTCACTGATTTTTTTCAACTCTCGAAAAAATCCGCAACGGGTCTGAAAAAATCGGTTTTTGAACTCTCATAAATCGAACTTTAACCTTCGTTTTCATAATTAAAATTTCTGCGAATCAACTATTTTATCACGCTGGAGTCTTCGTTTGGACGCCTCACACACGTAAATAGCAAAAAGTTTGGTGGGAAATATTCAAACAGCGCCACAGAAATTATTTTCCGTATATCGAGTTCTTAACCGGGCTGGCATCGGCAGGAGTGAAAAATTAAACTTTTGTTTTTAAGCGACTTTGAAAGCTATTCTTATAGAAAATTTAACGCTGAATCCGAATTTGACGTTAAAAAAACGGAAATTTGCTGACAACGATCGGGTTTTCTCATTTTTAGAACTATACCATTTTTATGTTTTTCAACTTAGAAAATTCGTTGGAAATACTAACAGGACTATTCAATTTTAATTAACTACTGATTCCTATAGGAAATTAGAAGTAGAATTAGAATTGGAGGTGAAAGGTTTCAAATTATAAGAATTAATAACTTTTATCAATTTTTTCGGTTTTTCATTCTTTTGGAATTTTGACTTAAAATTTTTTTTCGCCACGTTCGCGAATTTTAAAAAATAAATGTTTTGTGGAAGCTTGATGAGAAAATTTAATTTAGAATCGATTAAAAATTAAAAATTGCCACGGATTATTTTTTGTATTCGAGATATATTCCACTTTTCCGTTAAAAACGTGCTTTTGTTTTGTGAGAATAGCTCCTCGGGGACATAACGTAAATATATATTAAAATATTATCAAATTGCAGGATTTTGTTAGCTCTTTCTCGCCTCTGAGTAATTACCTATGTAAAAAATGTCGGTTCAAAAGTTATTTGGGGGAAACAGGCCAAAATTCCAAAGAAAATGGAGTCGTAAAATTTTGAAGTGCGATAAAACTTAAATTAAGGCCTGATAAAAATAATAAGACTTTTCCAGCCGTTGTCTCTATTTTACGACTCTGTGGTAAAAAGTTTATTACACTGCCCCAGTTTCTCAATTTATATTATTTATTATTATTATTATTATTTATTTCACAAGGATTTTCGACTTCTCTTCGGGCAGCTCTAGCTCCGGTAAAAATCGACTAACGATAAAATTCTTTCACTTTTTCGTCTGAAGAATTTACTCGTGAAAAAAATACGCTCATAAAATCTTCTCGCCTTGGGAGAGATTTTTGAGAAAATCGTGAAAAACTGCAGAAAAACGGGGTTTTGGAAAAAGTAAAAAATTTACATAAACCTTCCTCAAGAAAAATCAAAAACAAAAATAGAAAGCGAATCTAACTTGAAAGAGGAATATTTATTTCATGAGCTGTTTTCTCACATTGGAATCAGATGATAGAAATTCGGTTAAATTTGATGAAATTAAAAAACTAAAAAAATTGTTCCAAATTCGAAACAAAAGGTACTATGAATTTCACTCAGAGATAAACGATCTCTCGATACTTATGCAGCGAAATTCTTTGTAAACCTACTTCAATACTCTCAAAATTGTTCCCCTCGCGCCATTTGAGTTCGGTAACCAATTAAAAAGTTGCCGTTTTTCCCTCCCGGAGATTTTTTCTCCCCGAGTTTTTTCTTCCCCGAACTTTAGATTAGAGACTTTCAAGCAAGAAGCGCCTAATGAGTTTGAAGCTGTAAATCGTCGATGTTTATAAAGAATTTCGACGTGATTTGGAAAAGATTCGAAAGTTGGCCAACACAATAATCACAATAAACGAGCTTAACAAGGGGATGTAAATTTACCTTTTCAATGCCTTTGACAGTTTTTACCGAACGAATCTCGAAATAATTTACAGACGACGAATAATATTCTTCGCGAGTCGAACTTTTTCCCACCTTAATTTCTTTCAATTTAACCGTTCCGCGCTCAATTTCTCCCACGGGGATTCTTGTTTCCTCAAAGCACATTTTCCGAGCTGCCGTCCGAAAACATTTCCGATTCGTCGACTCCAAAGGAAACGAATTTGAAAGTTCCCTTCCGCTGGAATATCATCGGGAGCGGAAAAGGGGAAAACATCAAGCTCGGAAAAGCGAAAAATCCAGCACGTCGCACCTATATTCCTCCGGGCTCTTCAGTTTCATCGACATTCGGAACGAGTCAGTGAAAAAGAGGAAGACTAGCTCAAAGTAATTTGCAAGTCCTTACTTTTCCCGTTCCTTTGCGCGAAAAACTCGGATAATTTAAATGTAAGACTCGTCGCGCGTTTTCCGCCCTTTTCCAACTTTTTCCTCGCTCGAGAAACGGAGATTTTTCCTTGTTTCTGGCCCAAGGCTAAGTTGTCGACTCCGCGGATTAGACCGTGGAAAGGGTAAAGCCTAGAAATAGGAGATAAGCTCGGTAATTATTTAAAAGTGTTCTCCTCGCCTCGTCCGCTCTCGAGACTCGGGTTGTAATTCAATTTCACGACGTCGCTTCAGAAGGCAAGGAATGAAGATAACAACTCGAATCGGGTCCAGAGAAGCTGTACATTCGAAGCAAACGAGCATCTTTGAATTAGATATTGTAATTCTTGTTTCTACAGTTTTCAAGCAACGCCTGAAAAAGCAGATAACCTTTTTCTTTTGAAACACAGATTGGGTCTACAGAGGAGAAAATTATTCATCGAAAAATCGTCGAACCAAAAAGACTGTTCTTTGAAGCTCTTCGAAAAATTTAGATTTTCCGGATTTCGAAAAATACTGGTGCAGTGTTTTTGGGCAGATGTTTTTTTCGGTTTAACATCTGGGCCTTGTTGATTAAAAGAAAGAAAAAAAAAACAGGTGACGCGGCTCTATTATGGTTCGCGTCCGAAGCAGCCCATGTAACACCTTTTACGGAAGTGGAAACATCATCAACTCGAAAATCATCGCGCTATTACACGGCAACTCAGGACCACACCTGGAATCGGAAATAATTACTGCTCCGCCTTCCCCAAGTATCGTCATCTCATGTCGGGCTAAAATTACAGCCCCACGTATCGAAAGTACACCCACGGTTCAAAATCCTTTCCGAAATCAGTTATTAAGCGTTTCCCAAAGGAGAGTATAAATATTATTGTGATCTTGAAAAGCTGAGACGGGTTTTCTTTCACTTGAAACGATATTAAAAAATATTGCTGAATACGTTCTGAGGTTCAGTAGTTCATTTTCGAAACAAATCGAATACACTTGATCTGAAGAAATGGCAATTTAAATGCAATAATCTGTCGACTGATATCGCATCCTAACATGAGCATTGGAATTCATTGTGTTGGTCAGGGCTGGTTCTCTCTTCGAGATCACGCTCTGCTACCACTTCTCTAATTATTTGAACTCTAATCCCAGCGTCCGCAAATTAGTTTCTTCGCCATATGTATTAATTTTTACCGTGTAAAATGGAAAACAAGGCAATAATATGATAGCTTCAAATAAAAGTCAGGGAGTTCCAACTGAAACCTTCACGCATGAGGTGGTCTTTTCCTGAGTCTTGGTTGTTAATAAGATTTTTAATTGTATAGTCTCAAGTTCCCAGGTCTCTTGAACAGTTTCAAATAAATAATACTATAATTATATAGCCATCCGCATAACCTTTCAGCGCCATTAACAATCTATTTACGATCCCTGACCTTTAGCTCTAGTTTGTATTTCAATTGCCATAGTTCTCCGTATTGCCGCGAGGCAATTAACGTGCTTTTCGCAATTTTGCAACACATGTAGTTACATTTTTAACGACTCCCATTCGAAACGGTTTCCTGTTCGTCAGTATGGGAAGATTTGAAGGCATTTCGAAGAAGATTCTCTCTTTGCTCCCTCAGAAAGCGAGTGCGCCATCATATTTTCTTCCAATTTACCAAGAGCCAACCAGCCGAGCTTAATCTTGTGATTGTTTCAAAACGGTTTCCCTCTCTTCGAAAAGGATAATTGGCATATTTCGCGCGGGTATTCGCCATGTAATTGTTCTGCGTTACTGTTACTCGGCCCGCGGTTCCACATTACGCCTGTGCGCGGACTTCTCGTCCCCTGGAAAATTATCTCCGACCGAGAAGAAACATTTTTATGATCCTCGCATTGTAAAACCTCGCGTCATTCGAATAATTCCCGCGCGACCGTTTTTAAAAAGAGATTCCTACTCGAATTTCTGTTTGAACTCGAAAATTGGCTGTTCGGCAAAGGGAACAATTCGTTCGGCGGAGATTTTTCTAGTTGAATGTTTTGTTTTAGCATTATAGCTGGAATATTCTTCGAAATTTTATCAGTCAAAATTGTTGCAGATATTTGTTATAAAAAAGATGCCCGCAGAATGATGGGAAAATGTTCAAAATGTTCCGAAAACTCAAAAAACGAATTTTCAACATCGGAGGATAAAAATTACTCGATCGAGAGGATAAAGAGAGGGCTCCTGGAAAATATGAAATAAAACACAATTCCGATAAAAGGTGAAGACGAATACTAGAATAATAATGAATAATATATAGAGTGAAGTTATAAAAAAGTTAAAATAAGGGTATGATCCTTATTTAAACCTGCGAGATTACATTTACCGAAGCTACCGGAAGAGTAGTTCTATAATTTCAATCTTTTTGCCTTGCTCTCGGAATCTTCGCCTCTGGTAAATCGGGAGGAAATTCCAAACGGAAGTGGTAACCTGACGATGAAAGGGTACGGCCCCGGCGTCACGCCCTTTACTAAGGCTTGAAATGAGAATTTGAGGTTTTTTGGCCCATCAGACCTTCACGGCCTGTGATTATTAACAAAGAAATCAACCAATCCGATACCTGCGTTTTGTGATGCAGACAGGGCAGAGTTGCGGTTAGCCCGACAAACACGTCGGAGGATAATAACCCGAAGGAGTCGGTAAGAAGACGACACAAAATGAAAAAAATTACCTGTTTGAAAATATCATATGAATGAGGGAATAGGGCTTGATTGAATATCGTCATATCGACGGTGAAGAATTGAGACCTCGTATCGCCATTTTGCCTATTTTAGAGGCGAGCATAACAAATGCACTATTTTTAAATAATATTTCTAAATCGCGGGTTGCGAGGAGTCGAAAATAAAAATTTCGAGCCGAAATAATTCGAAAATCGACACAATGAGCGCTAAAATCGGCGAAAACCGAGGAACTTGCCTAATAGAAAATATAATATTATTTTCGTCCAAAATGGAGATACGAGGCCTCAATTTTTCACCGTCGATATGCGAAATTCCTGTTACGGCGGAATACGTTAATTGAATTTAATCCCGAGGGGAAACCGAGCGAGAATTTCATCCGTCTGGTGTGAAGGCGTTAGAAAAGTTGGCCAGGGTTGAATTGCGAGGTTTTCCTCTTTTCAAGGGCTGGAGAGAGCTTCGGAAAAGGCTCGAAGGAAGCTCGGTTCGGGAAGCCAATTTATTTTTTGAATGAACGGCTTCCGAGGAGACCCATCAGGCTCATGATTAGGGGTGAGAATGTTTGGGACACAAGGCGAAGTCATAACGGTTGTGCGTGTTAGTATACATCGTTTCTACTTTTTTGTTAAAAATTATAAAAATATACTGAAATATTCTACAACTCATTTCTAAAAAAATTTACTCTCAGACGTTGTTTTATATTTCCCTAGAAATCTTCGTTTTTGGCATTTTCATGCTTTCGACCTCAACTCACTAAAATTGCTGTAGCTGTTTTTCGAGTGAACTCAAATCTGAAGACACCGTTGGAAAGACATACATTTTCCAACAAGTAAAATCGCATTTTTTTATATTATACGGAATAATGAACTTCTGAACTTCACTTTTTTCGATCGGATTTCTACGTGAATTTTACCGAACAAATAACTCCACTTTTGTCGGGAAAAACTTGTCTGAAAAATCATCTTTCCAACAGTATGGTCACTTTTCTGTTTACTTTAGTTTAAAGTTGTGCTTAGAATATCGAAAAACATATTTTTTCGCTAAAAATCTACTTTTCCTCACAAATATTGTCTTCCGCACACTTTGAGATGAGTTTTTCTTGAGGGAATTTTTTATTCTGAATCAAAAATGGTATCTTCCCTCAAGATAGTTGATTTTTAAGAAAAAAGTTAAGTTTTTTGACATTGAATAATTTTAAAAATTAAAAATTGTTCCATTAAAAATTAAAATATTTGTAATTATTTTTTTTATAATGATTTTTATAATTTTGTACCTAATTGTTTTTTATATTTATTTTCATAATCGTATAATTTTTAATTTTTTAAAATTACTTTTATAATTTTATATATATTTTTTTTTTTTTCTCTATTTAGAAGTAGATTGAACAGAAATTTCGGGTAGAAATCCGATTGAAAAAGGCAAAGTTTCACCAGTTTCCTCTTTAGTCTCATTTTTCCGTTGCTCAACAGAAAGAAAAATCCGATGAGACACTTCTTTGATACGAAAACTCACTTTCGGTGTCATTGGATTTGAGTTTACTCAAAAATTAGGGCGCTACAGCGATTTCAATGAGTAAAGTTTGAAAACACGAAAATGCCAAAAGCTGAGATTTACTAGGAAACAGTTTCTAAGAGTATGGCTTGTTGTAAATTAGTTGTAAAATATCTTCTTGATTATTGACTTGATATTTTCTTGAAAAACAGGAGAAAAACCTGTATACAATCGAATACAGATATTTTCGAAAATAAATTCCAACACCCTCTTTTCGTTCGAATAGTAATAAATAATTTTTAATATTCACCTGCGCTCACCTGATTTTTCGTCTTAATAGAGAAAAATACAACTAATTTCCAACAAATCTTACTTTGAGACATTTTTTCCTACACCTCTAGAAATATCCGTTGTTGGCATTTTCGTATTTTCGACCTTTACTCACTAAAATGGTCGTGCGCCCTAATTTTTGGAGTAAACTCAAATCTAACACCGTTGGAAAGATCGTGAGTTTTCGTAGAGAAGCGCAGCAAAACGGAAAAAATTGGCGTAAAGAGTAAAATATTAAATAAATAATAATTAATTATAAAATCGTCGAATTAATTGGCGACGAAGAAATTGACGGAATTGAAAATATTCAGCGATCTATAGAATTTTATTCAATTTGGAACAGCTCTATGACGCGTGGCTTTGGCACGTGGGCTCGAAAATTCGGGCCAAGTCCTTGTTGAGTTAAGAGAAAAGCCAAAAGCTCTTTAAGAGGCTCATTGTAAACCTCGCTCTCGGCAAATTTCAAGTGTTCGGTACGGCTGATAAGAATGGTCGAGCATCTTTGAACTCAAGTGACTTTTCTTTCGGAAAAGTGTAGAGTCAATTCGTTTCGCTTTCAATACGTCGAATTATCGGAAGAACCTTCTCGAGCATTTATAAAGGGAAGGGATTTTTCTTTTGAAAATTTCCTCCCGGCATTTTTTTTAAAGGAAAATAGTGGCAGGAGGACTAAGAGTAACAACGGCTCTCAGGTATTGTGAAGATGATGCTAGTGTATGCACAAGAAGGACGAAGTGTATCGACCAGAGCTTCAGCTGCCGGTGCCACTACTTTCCTACACTTGTCTTCCTTTCGGCCTCGCTCTAGCAGGCTAGGTATCTAGGTTAATGAGCCCTCGCTTCTGACGCTTTGCCGCCCCCGAGGGGTTTTAATTTGGCAAGAAACGGCAAAGCGGGGGGCGGCGGCGAACAGGCTTTTCTCCGTCTCTCTTTTTTTATACTCGCAAGTTTTTCATCTCTTTCCATCCTCTTCTGCCTATTTCTCGGGGTCTGTGTCCTCTGTAGAGCTATCCTCCATCCACTTTCCTTACCCGCACTTTCCACTTCATCTTCATCCGCTGACAATGCAGGATTTCGCCTTGCTAAGGGTCAAACCCCGAGGTAAACACTTGAATCCCCGCTTCAAGCCGCGCGACCTTCGTCTGGCGACTGAATGCAGCACTACTTTCCTAGCCTCGATATTTATTCTTCTCGGTCGAGTCTGTGGAGTAGATTTTTTTCACCGAATATTTCGCTTTCGCACACGCTAAATCCCGATTAACATTACCTGAGATTAAAAACAATTCAAAAACACGCTCGCAAATCACAAAAAAAAACCTCATTAAACCGCTACTCTCGCCAAATTAAATCCCAAGCAGAGCTATAGTCCGAAAATCGATCGCAATTAAAATTGTAGAGGGAGATTGGAATTCATCAAAAGAAGTTGCACTTGATATTCGTCGGAAATTGGATTTGAAATTATTTATTTAACAAGGAATCGCTAAAAGGAAACCCCTCGCTTCACAAAGGTATTGAAGGGGGTAACTCGTCCTGCGGAGATGGAATTATGAGAAGACTTGTAAGAAGTAAGGGGCTTAGTTTCCTAAGTCGACCCAACCTTCTTAAGGACCTCGGCTGGCCAAGAGGGCCGCTCAATTCAATTCAACAAGAGGCCCGGTCGAGATGAAGCTATCAAAGGGAAGGAAGGGTAATTATACATGCAAATACAAGGAACAGAAAGAACCGAAGTTAACAAAGATAGGCTCGCATAAAGGACTGGAAAAAGTTGAAGTTACGAGTCGAAGAGGGATGAAGTTGAAGAAACTGACAAAGGAGCAAGTAAATAGAACGATACAATGTCGAAGGTTGCTGAGAAAATTAAATCTCGGGGAGAAAATATCGCTACTAAAATTCAACTATAAATACTAAATATAAATAATACGATAAATAAATACTATACGAAAATAATGCTCATTGTAAAGAAAGCGAGTCAAAATATCAATATTCGACAAACAAATTGGAGAAAGCGAGAGAAAACGAGCTTAGAAACCGTTTCGTAATAGAAATTCTATCTTGGAAGTACACTTGGCTATAAAGAGACGAAAATGAACGCAAGAGTACCAGGCAGTTACGTACGAGAGTATTATGTACTGCACGGACAACAGGCCACCCTCAGAGAGGCCTAATATGCATATCGTGGGACCTGTGTAAACTTTATAGCGACGACGGGCCCGAAGAAGCCAATAACTTCGACCTTCCTTACGCACTGTCTGTTCTTCGGTGTCTTTCGAGCTGCTTTAACAGTGCCGTGTTTACTTAACAAATAGTCTCCTCGGGACTTCAGGACGGTCAATAACGGAAGATCTGTCACCGACAGTTTCGTGGACTCAGTCTTAAAATGCGCATATTAACTATTGTCCAAAACGCGGACGGAACGTGGAAGAATTCAAAAATACATGTGGCGTCTGTTAGAGGTAATTTGAATTTTCTTCGGAAGCCATAGAGAAAGATCTGTCCGTTGATATCGAGTCTGATTATGAAACTTCCCCTAGGCTATTCAAAAACATAATTATTATGGCGTTCATAGCATTCCGCAAGCTCTACTTGTTATGGCATAATGTAGAAGAATTAGGTGACCCTTTAGAAGCTACAGCCTTTAAAAACCCCAATAGATAATTTAAAAAATAAATAAATTTCAATAAAAAAAAAAAAAAAAAAAAAAAGAAAAATGAATTTATAACTCACAAACAATAATTGCCTTGAGGAAGCATTTTTTAAATGAACTTTTCAAAATTACTCACAGCCTTTAAAAACCCCAATAGATAATTTTAAAAATAAATCCATTTCAATATAAATAAAATAAATTTATAACTCACGAAGAATAATTGCCATGAGGAAACATTTTTTAAATGAACTTTTCAAAATTACTCACATGTGCACAGCCTTTAAAAACCCCAATAGATAATTAAAAAATAAATACAATTCAATAAAAGAAGTGAATAAATTTCAATAAAAAAAAAAAATGAAGAATGAATTTATAACTCACAAACAATAATTGCCTTGAGGAAGCATTTTTAAATGAACTTTTCAAAATTACTCACATGTGCACAGCCTTTAAAAACCCCAATAGATAATTTAAAAAATAAATCCATTTAAATATAAATAAAATAAAAAATAAATTTATAACTCACAAAGAATAATTGCCATGAGGAAGCATTTTTCAAATGAACTTTTCAAAATTACTCACGTGTGCACAGCATTTAAAAACCCCAATAGATAATTTAAAAAATAAATAAATTTAAATATAAATGAAATAAAAAATAAATGTATAACTCACGAACAATAATTGCCATGAGGAAGCATTTTTTAAATGAACTTTTCAAAATTACTCACGTGTGCACAGCCTTTAAAAATCCCAATAGATAATTTGAAAAATAAATAAATTTAAATAATGATAAAATAAAAAACCAATTTATAACGCACTAACAATAATTGCCGGGAGGAAGCATTTTTCAAATAAACTTTTCAAAATTACTCACGTGTGCACAACCTTTAAAAACCCCAGTAAATAATTTGAAAAATTAATACATTTAAATATAAATAAAATAAAAAATAAATTTATAACTCACGAACAATAATTGCCACGAGGAAGCATTTTTTAAATGAACTTTTCAAAATTACTCACGTGTGCAAGGCATGCTCTTGGGGTCCTCTTCTGCCCTGTAATACCCGGCGTTGCAGCGGCACTCGGAAAATCCGTAATCGGGAGCTTTGCTATGCAATGGACAGGGTTGGCAATGATCCGACCCGGTCGCATGTTTGTACTTGCCAGGAGGACAAACTGAAACGAAACAGACGGGAAAATGATAAATTGCAAGTTCTAAATCGGTAAATATAAAACAACAAATTGTACCGAAGTGGAATAAAAATTAGACGTCGAAATAATATAAATGATATACAATTGGCCGAATTAAACCGATGGAAATTGAATAGGTTGTATTACTTTATGAATTTTATACGAGGATCAAATAGATTGAAATTGAGTTGAATCTGAATAAATCGAGTAAATTGAGACGGCTTCATAATTTGAATAAATTCGCCAAATAGATTAAATTGAATAATTGCAATAAACTGAATGAATTAAATAGTGGACATCCTTTATTAATTTGAAGAACTTAAATTTGAAATATAAATAAATAATTTTAATGAATGTTTTAAAAAAAAATTCGAAATATATTTTAGAAACGGTTATTTTGAATAACTTGAACAACTTGAATAAATTCAGTACATTGAACAAATTAAATGTGCAAAAACTGTTAATTTAAATAAACCTAAAATTTTTAATAAATTAAGATTAAATGAAATTAATAAAAGATTACTCAATCAAAATAAACAAATTGTATATAAGTTATTGAAAATTAATTTAAAAAGCTGTTAATTTGAATTTGAATTATGTAGAATTTTTTTATTGATACGAATAAGTTTAAAAAATTGTCTGTATGAATAAAGGGAAAAATTGATAACACGAATAATTTGAAAAATTCGGCTAGTTCGGATATCTTGAACAATTTAAATAAACTTTAAATGTAACAAATTGAATACGGTAAAAAATAAATTTGATCAGTAAGAAACTGAATAGACTTAAGTTTATAAATTGCATAAATCGAATAAATAAAACGTACAATGAATTGTACCAAAAAAAGAATAGGATAAATAAATTAATGTACCAGCTCTCTCGTAGGAGCTGTTATTTCAGAAATAGGAGCATGGAATTGCAGAGATGTACTCGTAGTTGATCTGCGAGTTTATAGCTGGTAAGTGACGTCGAAGATGATTTTATTGGGTTGTTTAACCGACTGTTGAGTCGGATAATTGGCTCTTGATATCAATTCGTTTCCAGATTAACTATAAACATACTACCAATTGCTAGTTATACCGTTGCAAGCCAAACGCTTGCATTATTATATTTAATAATAATAATAAGACTAATAACCGTCGTAAATTATTTTTATTTCGAATTTAGACGTCGCCTAAGGGAATTGACAGTTTGCGAAGGAACGAAATTCAGGAATATAAAAGGGGGAATGAAATTCATTTCAGGACAAACTCAAGATGGCTGAAGGAATTTTAGATTATACAACGAAAACCGTTTCCACACGATTTCGACTCGATTTCCTCGCCACACTCGAGTCTAAGAACATTGACGCTTTCTGCAGGTGTCTTTTCCGCATGTTTCGAGAAACGACGACTTGCAAATGACGCAAAGCAGAACTTAGCGCTTGCAAAACTTGCTCAGTCAGTTTCTCCTATCTCCGTCTCGCTCTTTCGTCTGTCCTATGCAAAGTGCGACGCCTCGAGCTTGGAGAGCTCGCGTTTATAAATTTAAACACTCTTCGTTTCATAGTCGGCCTTTCGCAGTAGAAGGTTCGCTTTCCTGGCTAGCTTTTCCGTTTCCATGCTCTTCATTAATGAGGTCGTCTAAAGCGAACTTGGCAGATGAGATTCGATTTCTCGCGAATTATGTCCGAGGAAAATTGAAGTTATGGCGAATGAAAAATCAAAAGAGGGACGAACTCGATTTTAGGAAAATCCCCTACCTGCTCGAATCTTTTGCGAGGTATTTTTGAACCATTGGAGGACCTGTCTTAGGGCTTCAGCGCCAACTATTCTCGCATTTCCTTCGCAAAATGGAAATTTCCCGTCCGCGAGCCGACGGCGGTTTTTGCATATTCACCTTCCGAGACGAGGCCACCTGTTCTTTACTTAAAACTTTAACGAGATGAACCCCTCTCCATCGCAGCCTCCATTTTCCGCGGGGAGAACTCCCGAACGTCTTAGCGGAAATGTAAATAAGCGTGGGAAAACAGTTCGGTCGCGGCGAAAAATTTCAAGCCTCCTCGTCTAATTTCTTCCCTTAAAATCTCTTCCTTTCTCGACTCGAAATAATCCGGATTTTGAGTATTTAAAGGGATTACTCCCGATTGGGAGAAGTTTTCCCGCCTATTAATACTCCGAGGTTTGTTCGAGGAAATGTTTTTAAAAGCGTAGTTTGAATTGTGGGAAAGAAAGATCATCCGATTCGGCGAAATATTAATCGGCTCCTGGCTATTTATTTTCAGCTGAATTATAACTTGGTACTCATTATAATTTCCTTTTTTTCCACTGACAACAATTTCCATTTTCCCCCTAAAAATAATGCAAATAAAAAATTTCACTGACAAAAATTTGCATTTTTCTCCTATAAAAAAAAAAAACGCTTGCGGTGTTTATACAATTTTGAATTTTAAAACTGACAAAAAATTTGCATTTTTCCCCCAATAAAAAAATGTGCATTTGCGGTGTTTATACGATTTTTAATTTTAAAACTGACAAAAAATTGGCATTTTTCCTCCAATAAAAAAATGTGCATTTGCGGTGTTTATACGATTTTGAATTTTAAAACTGACAAAAAATTGGCATTATTCCCCTATACCTATTATATTAAAAAAAAAAAAAAAAAAAAAAAAAAAAAAAGACGCTTGAAGAAGATGCGAATTCTCTATTAATTCCAATATATTTTCTCCAGATAAAAAATTAAACCATTTCGAATTAAAAAGTTCCGTTTCTCGCTTTCAATCTCCTACCAGATCTCCGAAGGCTCGTTATTTGCTTACATCGCGTGCTACAATCGTATTAGATTGCAACAGATTTCGGCTAGCGCGTGACGCTTTTAGAATCGAATTTTTCTGCATTCGAATTCAACGGTGGAAAAAATCCAACAGCAGCAGATTCTCGACGGAATTTTCAAGTTGAAAATATAGCAATTTACGTCCTCATGAAGACGTAATTCTACTTAAATGAGCGAACTCATCTTTACAACGAGTCAGAAAAATCGCACTTCGGCGAACCGAAATTCCAACGCCTAATCGACTCGAAGTGGATTTTGTTAAGCGAAACCGTTCACCGAATGTCGAAGATCTCTTGGCCGGTGGAAAGTTAATTAACTTTTTTCGCTCCTTCCTTCAGAAAATATTCCCTCATCCCGAAACACCCTTTCGTTTTTTTTCCCATCGTCGACACGTGACAAACTCGATGAAGTTCGAAAATTCTCGAATCTTTTTCCCTCTAAGCCGTTCGAAGGGTTTGAAAAAATGTTGCTCAATCAATTTCCAACTGGATACCTTTCAGCGAAAATTAACTCCTCGTTAACGGAGCGTAGCGTTTTGTAATAATTTCCCGGGAGCAAGGCGAGTGACGAGGGTTGACACGGTTTACGACGGAAAACCGAAAGATTCGGATGAAGCGGTATGAAAATTGAGAAACGTCGGCACAATAGTTAACCCGAATTTGCGGTTTTGATGGGGGGTAATTTTTTTTAAACGGAAACAGTAGTTAGAAAGAGGATTTCGAAAGTTTTTACTGCCTTAGTTTATTTTTAAAATATCGGCCAAAAGGCGTTGAACCGAAAGCGAATTTTGAAATCCGAACGACGATTTTAAAACAGCGAGGCCGTTTTCGGTCGGCGAAAAATAGCAATTAATTTAGCTTAAATAAAAAAAACGAAAAAAATGAAAAAAAAAACTGAAAAAATATAGAGAAAATAGATATTTGAAAATTGAATTTAATTTTAGCGTTAAAAGTTGGTTCAACGTTTAGAGTAAAATTTTATTTTATTTTAACGTTGAATAACGATCTTGTAAAAATACTTATGTCCGGTGAATTTAGAAATAATTCGATTTCATTCCGTACGCTATTGTTTTTACTGTATTTCCAATATTACAAAAATATAGCAAAAAAGTAAAAATATATAGCACTGTTAGTCCGAATTTTCGTAATGAAATTTTCATCGAAAATTTTCCTGTCTTTTTGGTTTTCATTTTCCTGTCATTTTCATCGAAAATTTTCCTGTCTTTTCTCTTTTTTCTAATGGGAAAATCAAGAAAACAAACGGTTCGGACGGAATATGAAAATGGCGCCGATTCGACGTGTTTTTAGCACAACTCAGAAACGTGCTTTGTCCGTTAGTTACGCCATTTCGTCCGGATTCGCTTCCGAATTCGGCAATGGAAATTCGTAGGTAGCGAGACCGGTTTCGACGTTACCGAAAAGTCGCCAGACTCAGTTTAGTCTCCGTTCACGTTTTCCATTAGGAGCTCCGTGTTGATCCGGCTGGAAAACGGCTTCCGTCGAAAGGAAACGGCGGCTAGGCCGTGGACCGACGTGACTGCGGAACGAATGTCGCCGAAGAGATGAGACCATTTATGCTTCGCGACGAGAGGTTTCAGAAATAACCGAGAGGAAACAATTATGAATAATTACAAAGGTTACTCGGTTTTGAATAAATTCAAACGTTTCAGCAATTATTTCGAAATTGCAATTTCACGCAATTAACCCCCTTAAAATCGATTTGTTGACCGAATTCTTAGGGGGTTAAACCTCTGAAAATAGCGTTTATCTACTTAAATCCGCTCGAGTAAAAAAGGATTAATTAAAATAATAAAACACGAGCAAAATGTATACCGCGACAAATAATCGCCCTTATTAATCGCATTGAGTTTGTTAACTACACTTCTACTCTTTATTTTGGTAGCATAGATCTAAACAATGATGAAAATAATTATAGCTACTTTACTAGGCGACAACTTTCTTTCCCCGGGCAAATTTTTACTAAGAAATGGCGGGCAGGCGATGCACAAAATGAAGTGGCGACGCCCGGTCTTCCCTATGCTCACCTCGCATCGTCTCGGAGACTTCTAATTGTTTCTGCGAAGTGTGCAATCCGACGAAGGGGAAGACGGAGGAATTCATCGGCAAAACGAAGCAAGGTCCCGGGGGAGAAAGCCGTTTGAGAGCCGACGATCTAACGTCCCTTATCTTCAGCGGTCGTATCATTGGGGTGGTAATAGGAGTAAGGGAAGTATACCGTTACGAGGAGCCGGATTGTTTTATAAAATGTACTTTTTCGAATAACCGACCCAACGATGATTGTGTACACGCATAGTAATTTTTAGACCAATTTTCTAATGAAATTTGCTCACATTCGGCCGTTTGAAAATCGTAAAATAGAAAATAATGCGGCTTTCCAGTTCAGTTGAAATATAGAGCGAAAATAATTTAAAAGCGATCAATCCACTTTCCGTTTAATAGGGAAAAAAGCGAATTTTTAAATTTTTTTAAAATTTTATTTTGCATAGGTATATTTATTCTCCAATTCAAGATATTCGCATTAGTTCGTATTTGTCAATTATTCGTTTTTAACGTATTAAGTGCCATAATGTTTTTAGCGAGTCCACACTCTTTTTCTGTTGAATTATCCTTTATTTAGGTTTTTAAAACTCCTTGTTCGCCCGTTCTGGCTCATTCTTCGGTTATTGTTCAATTTATTTATTCCATCATATTGTTTAAATTTTTCCGTTCATCAATCGCTCATTTTTCTCGCAATTTTTCAATTACTGTCTAGTTTTTTCTCTCCCCATTAACAGCGGACAAAGTTCGATTCCAATCGTAAATATCAAACTCCTCCGAAGTGGAAACGATTTGGAAAAAAATACGAAATTCAGCGAAAGCCCTTACGCGCCGAAAACGATTGCCTTTTCCACTGTAAGAAACCCGCTGCTCATATCCGGTTAGGACGAGTTCAATTTCGGTTTCGTCGAAAGGCCGGCGAAAGAAAAACCGGGGCCCGAAAATTCTTCCCACGTCACCGTCCGGCAGGTGCTGGGCGAATTAGCTTCAGCCTCCAGCATTCTCAAAATATCCACAGCAGCAACGGAGTTTTTAATCTCGGAGAATCTCGAGAGCATAAAATGCTTCGGGTTTGTCTTAGAGACGTTTCAATCTAATCTTTTTTTTTGGCTTGGAAGTATTATAAAAGAAGGTCGACTTCGATCATTTCCATCATTCTCCGCTTGGCTTCTTTCATTTCGATTGGACTTCCCGCCCTTCTCAACGTCAATCCGCCTTCGTCGAGCGGAGAAATTAAAAAGTTAGATGGAAACCGTGATTGGCCTTTAGCTTGATATGGTACTTGAAAGGAACGGTATCACGTAAAGCACGGCCATTAGGATTTCGATAGGATCGGCTGTATTTAAATTATACAACCGTCATACAACGCCTGAAATTTCTCTTTCTCTTAGATCGATCGAGAAAAAAATCAAGTGACGAGTAAATGTTCCCGGTACAAAACGAAGAGGACAAAATATGAACGCGAGCTCTTTGAAAGTATAAATTGACAAGGGAAAGCTGACTGATTAATAAAAGCAGTGTTTCCACTGAGCTTGAAAAATTTCAATTAATCATAGAGTAATATTTAATAAAATTTTATAATATTAGAGTAAAAAATTTGAACCTACTTTCAAAATATTCTCCATTTAAAATATGTGCCTGTTAAAAAAAACTACGTTTTTCGTGTGGCTTCCGAAGGACAAATCTATCTTATTTATTTTTTTCCCTTGATTACTTGTTAGGCACATTGAGTAAAGCGGTGTCGCACAATATATTATATAATTTGTAATTGGGCTTGTCCCGTTGTAATATAATGTAAAATGTAGATGTAATATAATGTAAAATGTAGATGTAGATGTAGAAATGTAAATAAATAAAAATAAAATAAAAAATAAAAAAAATACAGGCGGTTTATTAATTATTTAAGCAAAGTATTACAAATAACCGGTGCGCAACGATTGTGCAACAGTGGAAACCGACATATTTCGAAATTGGAGCGGCTTAAGAGTCGAAATAATATAACGGCAATAAATAAACTGTCAAGAATGAGATCGCTCGAAAAACTAGCTGCCGAGACTGTTTCAAATAAAAACAGGTCGCCAATATTTCTACTGTGCGTATAATTTCTAACCGAGGGCGTTTTCAAAGAATGTGATTTATCGTTCTTACACAACGGTCCGACTACCGAACGGAATGCAGCCGTCCAGATCAACCTGGATATTAATCTCGGCAAACCTTGCGTATACTTAGGTGTACCATTAGTTAATCGATTCGGCCGATATAGCAATTTAGTGGAGTAAGCAGGTAATAAGCGTTCGAGGAAATAATTTATGCAGAATTGAACTTGTTTGTATTTTATTTATTTTTCAAGACCAAGTATCGCAGTGAGGAGTTTTGAAGTGAGCCAAGTGATAGTTGAACAATCTACAGTTTCATTTTTATGGTTGGTAAAAAAAAAAAAAAAAAAAGCAGTGTATTTTTTTTTAATTTTGAAAAAGTATATATATTTTTTTGGTGTAACAGGATATTTTAAAAACTTTCTTCAATAATTTTCTTCATTAGTAGTCCCATTTTTCTTTCTATATTTTTTTCTTCACTTTATATTTTTCCTAATTAAGTCAATTGTTTCCCAAGTTTTTTAAAACATTTTCCAATTTTTTTAAATTTTCATATGAAACTTTTCTCAATTTTTTTCTTCAACAAGTTGAACATATTTCCCCATTAATAAATTTATTCCAATATTTGTCCCGAACTTTCCATTTGCTCTTTCTCTCCAATTTTTTTTTTTTTCTATCTAATATTCATCCTAGTTCTTCTTACGTCACTCTTTACAATAGTTTTTCTACCTGATTGTTTCCTTAGATGTACTACTATTGTGAGATGTAGTGGTACAGTTTATAACAAAGCTGCCATATTAAAAGGAAACGCGCACCATTATTAAATTGTATTTACATGGGCCATATGTTTGTCACTGTTTGTTTTACATACGAATGCTCTCCTTTCCTGCGGTTTACATATTTTTCTCTGCGGAACAGGTGGGCGCGGCATAAGGTCCCACTTAATTACGCTTCTATATCATTTTCTTCATTCGGACCGTTGGCTTTCGCCGTGTTTCCCTCAATAGGCGCTGTGGGAACTTTTAATAAACCCAAAAGGAGTAAATGGAGGCCGTCAGAATTTATGATTTTGACAGTCGCTCGCTTTAGGTGCATTGTGCATTTGGAAGGTTGTGAAAGTTGCTCTTTATACTTGTCAAGCGGAATGAAAGTGTTTATGAAGCCAGATCCATCACGACGTCCAGGATGGAATGTTAAACAGTTGACCTCGTCTGTGTTTTTCTTCTTTTTTTTTTAGAACGTACTTATAGCCTAATGGGTTTTACTTTTGAGCCTTTTATACTCTCTTGGTCAGATAGAGGGAATAGGGCATCGTTTCTATGGGCTAGCATTGTATGCTCGGGACTCAAACAATGACGCCTTCATTGCCAGGGTCACGACGGGTCCACGTGGTCTCATCCTTAGAAGATCCGATCTTCATTCGGCGAAGACAATAACGAACGCTTCCATTTTAATAGGCGGAAAAGGAATAACGGAGAGTATCGCTAAGGACCTCATCGTTCGGACCATTGATCCTCTCTGCAATGTATATATCGCCTTTTGTGAAGACGTAGCCGACAACGATTTTCTCCCAAGGAAATCTTAGCAAAAAAGATGACTACCCTATTAACTCCGCTGATTAGGGGCCGAATTTCACTCTAGAATTAATTGATAACTAATAATTTTTCATATTACTGCTCTGCATAGCCAAAGTTAGTTCTTCATGAGCCCAAAAAAAAAAAAAAAAAAAAAAACATAAAAAAAAATAAATAAATAAAAAATAAAATAATAATAATAATAATAAAATAATATTAATAAAAATAGTTGACTCACCGTTGCAAGTCTGTTTCTCGACGTCTGCCTCGAATCCAGGCTTGCACTTGCATCCTCCGGTTGGCAGGTACCATTTGCCGTCACCTTTGCAAAGATACGTCGGCGTTTCCACCTCTTCCGCATTATCGACGCAACGACCAGTCGCCTGTTCTATGAGCGTCACTTCTTTGCCGGTCGGCGTTGTCGGGAATTTGGCAAAATTGGCTGTCACTTCGGGACAGGTCAGATAATAAACCTGCGAGGATTTCCGAAAGATGAGTCAAGGTGGTCGTATACGAAGAAGATTTTCGTTTATTTTACGAAAAATCGTGCTTATTAAAATATTTGTACGTATGGAACTCACCTTGATTGCTAGCAGCGATATACACGCTCCTTGGTCCCTAAATGCGAAGTAAACACCTTTTTTCGTCACAGGAATCGACTTGATTTCCGTGTTGATGTTGACTTCCGTGTTCGTGTTGAAACGTCCTTCGCCAGCCGCTATTCTCCCTGCAATCAATAGAAAAGTTCATTTATTCAAAGTGAAGTGAGAGCAGAGACATGAGCCGAGTGAAGTGAATGGAGTGAGGAGTGTGGCTAATGTAAGGAAGTGAGAGGGCAAAGTGAATGTAAGGAAGTGAATGGAGCGGAGTGAATATAAGGAAGTGAGTGAAGCTGATTGAACGTAAGGAAGTGGAAGTAAGGAAGTGAGTGGAGCGAAGAGAATGTAAGGAAGTGAGTGAATGTAAGAAAGTGAGTGAAGCGAGAAGTGAATGTAAGGAAGTGAGTGGGCAAAGTGAATGTAAGGAGGTGAGCAGAGGAAAGGGAAATTAAGGAAGTGAATGTAAGAAAGTAAATGAAGGAAGTGAGTGAAGCAAAGTTAAGAAGTGAGCAGAGCAAAGTGTATGTAAGGAAGTGTGTGAAGGTCAGTGAATGTAAGTAAGTGAATGTAAGAAAGTGAGAGGAGCGAAGTGGTTATAAGGAAGTGAGTGGAGCAATGTGAATGAAGCGAAGTGAACGTAAGGAAGTGAGTAAGTGAATGTAAAGAAGTGAGTGGGCAAAGCGAATTTAAGGAAGTGAGCAGAGGAAAGTGAATGTAAGAAAGTGATTGGAGCGAAGTGAATAAAAGGACGTGAGTGGAGAGAAGTGAGTGAAGCGAAGTGAATATGATGAAGTGAGTGAAGCGTAGAGTATACAAGGAAGTGGAAGTGAGTGGAGCAAAGTGAATGTAAGTGAGTGGAGGGAAGTGATTATAAGAAAGTGAGTGGAGGGAAGTGATTATAAGAAAGTGAGTGGAGGGAAGTGATTATAAGAAAGTGAGTGGAGGGAAGTGATTATAAGAAAGCGAGTGGAGGGAAGTGATTATAAGAAAGTGAGTGGATCAAAGTGATGTAAGGAATTGAGTTCAGCATAGCTCCAAGAAGTGAGCGTAGAGAAGTAAATTGATCGAAGTGTGGGAGTGAAGTGAAAGTAGGGAAATGAGTGCAGAAAAGTGAGTGGAGCGAAGTGAGTGAATGGAAGTAAAAGTGAGGATGTTAGTGTAGCAAGCAAACTTAGCGACGTGAAAGTGGTGAATCGTTTGGAGAGAAGGGAGTGGAAATTGATTGCTTTCGTTTTCCCTATTTCAACACGGTTATTTCATCTTCCGGATCAAATGTCACCGATGCAACTTGTGGGAGTAGATTCATCACGATGACATCCCTCGATCCCCTAGGGCGATTTCATTTTTCACCCAAGTTTTCTTGTTCAGTTAATTTGTCAGAAACTTCCAATAACGCAGTATCGCTGAAGGTGACAACCTCGTATGACCTTTTACAACCACGGGCGCAATTCTTCAAGCGTAAACATACGGAACGAACTAAAAGGATAGAGGGACGAGGAAATGCTGCGAGACTGCGACACCTCGCCCCTCGCCGCGACTCTTTTACCCTTCATTAACCATTCCATCTCCTTGTAATTATCTCTGCCCGTAATTAACCCTTTCCCTCGCTTTTCCAGAAAGCGAAAACTTTCCGCCTCTTTTGCTTTTCGAGTTCTTTCTCTATGTAGACATTACTTTTTACAGCCGTTTCCACCCCTATAGTCGATGTGCTTTTTCGTTTTAAACCTCTACCAGTATTCAGACTATACCAGCACCATTCCACTTCTCCCTGGATCCCTTATCTTCTTCAACTTCATGGAATTTCGGGTGTTTTTCGCTGCGGGACGCTTCAAACTTTCTGAAATTAACTCAACCCTTTCCCGTTCGCCTTCTACTTTGCCCTTCATTACACTCTAGCTTTTTTTTCTTACTTTAAAGTTGATAATCTACGGCGACTTTAGCCAGTTTTCAATTATTAGTTTCGCAACGGCTGTAAATCAATTCCCTTCTTACGCGTTTAATTTGCGACCGGTGAATTTAGCCAGGACGAAAAAAAATGCCCGGTCGATTGACAAATAGAGCGAAATTCGGCTGATAAAGAGTCGAAGTTACGAAGTTTTGTTTTTAACTGTTCTTTTTTCGAAGCATAAATTAATTCGAGCTAGGATGATCAAGGAAACGAGCGGTTTGCAGGATTCCCAATTGCAATTTCAATTAAACTTCCCCCGTTGATAGCTGGGAACATGTTTCCAAAAGCAGTTTCCTCGGCGGGAATAAATTCGTCGAATTATAGCCGGTCGTAACGCGCCAGAGGACGCGCTTAATCATGGAAAAAATTCAGTTTTTAATAAAAACGTCGGCGAAGAGATGATTTGTGTTTCTCGTGGATATAACTCTTTCTTCGATTTTGCTCAACTACTGCAATAGAAAAAACTACGTTTGACTAAGACAAAAAAATTAAAAAATACAGAGTGGAAATGAAAAGTTGATGACATGACTCGTACACTGTTAGGCGATCGTAAAGCGTAAACGGTGGACCGATGATCGCACTCTTTCGGATCGCCGAGGCTTAAAAGTGTAGCTCAGGTATTTTTACGACTGTCAGAAGGAAAAAATACGCCGGCTGAGGGAAAAAAGGTTGAAAAAGTGCTCCTTCGCGAAGAGGATTTCTCCGACTGTAATGACTACTAAGGAGGAAACGAAACCACTTGGCGTTTGGACGGGATTGTGAAGAAAAAGGCAGCAAACTTTCAAAGAGTTCGAGCCGAGTGCTGCTGACACGAAAGAATCGAGCCCCGTACGTAGTCTACGCCGTAAATCCGATAACACCCTTAAACCGAGTTTTTTTTTCAGTTTCTTTGCCTTTCACGCGAGGAGTATTCGTCTCCGGAAAAGCGTTCGGGTGCGTGGGCGATTCGAGCTGAACTAGAAGCTTCGACTTAATGAAGAAAGAGTCACAAAACGGATGGAAGAGCAACGAAATTCTGCCGGTCGTAAACTGAAGCTGCAGAAGAAAGGTACCTGGCAATTTGAACGATTTTCCTCCACAAAGCGGATAGCTCGAGTGCGGTGTAATTTTCCGAAAATAGTCCACGACGGTAATAGCGAGTCTGCTGGATTTCAAAAGCGTTTCGTAAAACAAGTTAATTAAACAGCAATCTTGATTTATGCTTCTTTCGTCAACAAATCACTTCTTTCGTTGATTATTCCAAGGACAGCGGGGAAAAGTGAGAAATCCGGGGATTTCTCGCCCAGAGCAGAAAACCTCTCGCCTCAGTTTTACGGCGCCCAAATCAACGCTGTTTACATAACATGAGAAATTCATAAGTTGAGGGCGATTCTTGATTGCACAAAGCTTCCAAGTCGGCAGTGGCGGAGTATTTATTCGGCGCGAGGAAAGTTCAAGAAATTCATAGAGCCCTTCCCTGGCAGAGCCAACACCGCCCTGTGGCTATGTTGACAATTCATTTTCATTTCAGTTCGCCGGAGTGTTAGCAGAGCCGTCACGCGACGATTTCATCTTAAACCCAAGGAATAACTATTCTCGTAGCCTCGCTTAAACGGAACAGTGAAGCGTTCCCAAAAATCAACATTCATTTCAACTAAAAGTTTGGGTAGGGATTTTAATTTCGAAACGGCGCCCAAACTTTTGCTTGTCTCGAAATTTGACTTTCCAGTCAAGGAGGATTTGCTGAATGGGAATAATGTTCATGTGGGAGAATCGAGAGGAAGTAATGTGAAACAGAAATGAGCTCTCTGCTCAGAGGAAGGAGGTGAAGGCATTCTTGTCAATGGACTGGTAAAACATCTGAGGTTGCTTTCGATGCCAGGTTAAAAATTTGGGATGCTTCGGTTCTCCAGATCATGGAAAAAGCACCATTTGGCGGATGTCTTACTAAATAAAGACGTTCCAGAGCTTTGTAGACATTTCAGCACGGACACCGTCTGGAATGCATGAAATTCTACTAGTAAGCAGGAGTCTTATTACAGGCTCTTTGATGCCAGAGTAGCGTGGTCTGGACGCTCTGAGGGTTTTTTCAAGCATTAGCTAACCAATCAATCTCATGAGTACAGCAAGATGGAAAAGCTTCCTGCCAGCCAGTAGAAGAAAATCCTGAGCTTCCCGAGCCCTCCAAAAACGACAAGCGCTTCAAAAGGTTCGAGAGACGCTGTAACCACCATTCCACAAACTCCTATCACTGATAAATCAATTGTTCTCACACTAATATAACAACGATAATTATACTTTTAAAAGGCGATAATTCAGGGCATGATTTTTCTACCTGGAACCAATAGCAGCCACAGCTACTGACCATCTCGCAGAAACTGGACTGATAAAATTGAGCTATCAATTTCAAAGCATCTACTTATCATAGCATTACTTATCAAGAGGCAAGACACACAATAGACCCTCCTTGACTCTTTTGCAGTGACATCAGCATTATTTCGGACTGACACTAATTTACCAGTGGAGGCCAGATATTTTTGGCACGCATGTGGCACGGGAACGTCCCGCATTTCAAAAAACGGCTGTTGTGGAAAATGCGGTTCCAGAGAAGTGGGGTATGTCTCGTTCGGAGGGGTGAGTGATGCAGTTTTCAGTCGTTACCATGCCATGGCCAGGAGAGCAACGTGCGTGCATCATCGAAACTTTTTTGAAAAATGGCGAATCTGTAACTGCCACTTTGAGGGCGTTCCATACAAAGCATAGTTTGTTGTCGTCTGCAAGTGAGAGCTTTTGGTTCCAACAAGATGGTGCTACAGCACACACAGCCGGTCGCTTACAGTCTATTCTTCAGGAGATGTTCCCAGGGCACGTGGTCTTCTTGCATGAGCCCATTCAGTGGCCTTGCGTTTCCCCGATTTAAGCCCTTGTGATTTTTATCTATGGGATTACCTCAAGGCAGAGGTTTTCAAAGATCGTCCAAAGACCCTGGAAGACCTCAAAAATCGAGGAAGAAATCGCCCAGATAACCTCCACCACACTCATGCAAATCTTCCACGAAGACTCAATATCTGTATTGCCCGGCAAGGCAACTTAGATTATTTTTGAAACAGTTTGAAAAAAGCTACATGACGTCATATTTTTGATAAATGAATTACTTTTGCATTATCTCGATTAGTTTTTTTCTACAACTTTTTGAAATTTAGGAGGTTCCCTTGCCCCAAACTGTATTCGCAGGGATTCACTGATCGTCACTGCGGTTGGTCCGGTGACCAGAAAGGTGAGATCCAAAATTAGCTATTCATGCACTCACTAACAAACAATGAACTCAAGATATTCATAATTCAGATAATGGTTTTTCATTACCTATGAGTTTGTAGCTCTCAGGTTCCCACGGAGGCGGCTCTCGCGTGGCAGCGTCGAATTCGTAGTACAAAAGTGAGAAAGTTTCCTTGCAGCTTAGAGCGTTTCCAGGGAACAAAGAACAATCTCTTATGGTGAATTTAATCTCTATGTAGATCCGGTTTGCATCTCCTCGCTCTATGAACGGCGTCCACAGCCAATTGTTGACCGCATTGTATGCGACGTCGCAGACGACGTACGACCGCCAGTTGATCCCTTTTTCGAAATTCGTGAAGCTCTCCTCGACCCACTGAAATAAAAACAAGGGGAAACGTTAGTTTTCGGTCAGGGTAATGCATGATTAGACATTTATGCTAGGGTTGAATTTTGCGGTTACACGACAAAGCTGAAGTACGTCCGTGATATCTGATGGGGACAATGGATTGTTCGTTATTGGCGTAATAGATGTCAGTTGAGGGAATTATAAGGGAATACCGGGACAAAAGAGCAAGCTAAATCTCGAAATCGTGCTCCAGGTAGAGCGCGGTAACTTAGTTGAGGACCCTACAAGTAAATAGTTTCTTCATACGAGTCTTGAACCGTCTCTAAATCAGTTATCTTGATTACCAGCTCTACTCCCAGGTAATTGTAGCTGTAAACGGCCACAATATTGTATTCTCGTGCCAGATGAAAATCAAAGACTATGATGTTGACAAATATAAAAGGCGTTCGCCACAAAATTTTATGATCCGGCCAACTTTTCACGTCTTTCTAATATAGAAAGTTTATTTTACCTGGCCGACTGTAGGCGGGCTGTTGTCACAATTTCTGAAGATATGAGAGATGGTAGATAAAAATATAGGAGATAAAAAATATCTACAAAACGACGCAGAACAGGGGAATAAATTGGTGGATGGAAAGCTCCTTAAAAGTGACAATTAGGGAGACGTCCTCCGAGCACGAAAGGACGTCATATTTTGGTCAAACCTGCGGGTGTCGGCCCACGTTCTTCCGATGCGATGTCTTTTGATCGCGCGATAAGAAATTTCTTGTACCTCAAAAAGGACCTACTCGAGAATCCGAGCGGCGCGAGTTTCCCATTTTCGCTCACTTTCCGTCCAATATTAGACTATTAAAAAACTGAATATTCGCCACGGGGAAGGTCAGTAAAAAATTCACTTGAACGTCGAACGACGTTTTTTTCCTTTGCACGTGTTGATGCCTCTCATTCGCTCTTGGAGATTCCGTTTCAATCGCACACGCTCTGCTACCATTTTTTCATTCGCTTTTTTTATCCTATCTCGGGCTTGGGATATCTTAAGTTAGGAGGGGTACTAATACTAGTTGATTCCAGGCGTCCGGATGTGCGCTTGGCGACTGGCGACGAGACGGAACTCGGGTTCCAGGACATCCGTCGGCAGCTCCTAATACGGCTGTCTCGTGTTACATTATCGACGCTGTAAAATGTGAACTGAAGATTGTAACGGCTGAGGCGATCGAAAACATCGCAAAATTTGTACAAAAACAAAAAATTAAAAATAAATAAAATAAAAAAGTAATAAAATATCAAAAATTAGGAAAAAAAAGGCGGAACCAATTGAAAGTGAATGGTTCCAACCAAAAATACTTTTAAATCTTCTTCAATATTTTTTGTCACAAGTTATGAAGTGCATTGTTCGTATCACCTAGGTTTCAGAATCTCTCAAGCCGAATTTGGGAATATTCAAGCCGATATCGCTTGTGCGACATCGGGTATGAATAATCGGATTAAAATCGTCGGGAACAATGAAACAATACAGACGGGAAATCAGCCACGCCTTTGCTACCGGGTAAGCAGAATTTCCAGGTCAAGAGCCGCTTAAGGGAAGGCACAAATGGAATAGAGAGAAAAGAAACGGCCCGCAAGGCATTTTATCCTTTGATGGGGACACGGCAGTGGACTGTTTGCCCGAGACAATCAAACTGTCGGGAAAGGAAAAATCCTACGGGGAAGAACAGAAGGAAAATACACCGGCCGAGTCATCACAAACCCTTTCATTAACGTCCACGATAGAAGCGCTGCGGTCAGGAAAGAATGTCGATCTGCGGAGATGCGTCTTTTTGTCCTAGAGCGGAGGTTTACCCTTCATTTGCCACCGACGAAATGATGATGGACCTTTCTCACAATCCCCGCCATATGTGCAGGCGGTCATTTTTGCCTGATTGCTATGGTCTCGTTTCGAAACGATTGCGCAGACAGGCTCAAGGACGACGATGATGGCAAAGAGTGGAAAAAAATTCGAAACGTCAACCGATGATCAAATCTGACGGACGAAAGGAGAGCGCTTGACGAGCAAGACCATCTCGTATTTCAGATCTCGCAGCTTGGATATAATTTGACATGAAATGTGCAGGTCATCAAAAGGAATCAACGTAGAGCATTCGATTCGGAAAAATGGCCGATGAAATCTAGAGAACGTTAGATTTATTTCTGCAGGTTGAGGGGGAGAGTAACGAGACGACCTCTTCCCCATTTTTTTTTCTTTTTATTACGCCGACTACTTTCGCCCGTTCGGGCTTCTTCAGGGCATTATAGGACCAATGGATTAGATTTATTAGGTCTTGCGGGAGGAAAAATATGGAGTTTTCATTAGACAGAGCACTTTCGCCTCTTCGGGAGTCCCCATTGTATGGAACATTATTGTTTCTACAGTTAGTAGTTATAAATGGGCGGTTCTACCTATCACTCTTATCAGTGACGCCCCTGGGTGGGTGGGAGGAGGCTCCGAGAAGGCTCTTAGAAGGTGGGTGGGCTGGTTAGAACCCCACCTCATCCTAGTAGGAGGGGATGGGAATGGGGGTCACGTTGAGGTAGGTCATGGTTAGCATCAAAACAATTATGATGGTGCGGGGCGGGGGATGACGTCACTGATAAGAGTGATAAGGTAGAACCGCCCTTTTATAACTACTACAGTTGATTTTCAATTGTTGGAACTGCAGTTTTTTCACCTTTTTTTTTTAAAAACTTATCAGGGTTTTTTTCAGTCATCTAGTTGAGTAAGCTTTTCCGTTTGGATTCGACTTTGACTTTTAATAGTCGGCCAGCGAATCTTGTCGGGTGGAAATTTATATACAATTTATATATATAGATATGTGTGTAATTTAGAATGAAGATGGTGCCTACCTCGAAACAATTTAGCCGTTCATAACGTAATTGACGAGTGAAACTGACGCAAAACTGACGAGTGAAACTGACTGATTATCATCTTTATCGATAGGTTGGACTTTGATTTTTCGAATTCGATAGCCGCGAGCTTACGAAACGGCTTCGGGACTTTGGCTTGTAAATACGAAAGACAATAGATCGCCTATTTGGGTGGCTCGATGATGCAATTCACAAGGCGATCTGGCATCAATGCCGGATGCGCAGGTTGGCAATCGTATTAAGAAACCTAAATGTCAATCTGACGCTAACGTTAGGGGTGAGTCGCGATCACGATCGAACCCTTTTACCCTCCTCGCCCCCGGAAAAGAATAACTGAATATTTTGAGAGTGGGTTAGTTTATTCGATAGCCCCAGGCGCAAATCTCCATTGTATGAATTGCGTCATGTTGGACTGCGAAAAAGAATGTCAGGTCGGTCGGACAATTATTTAGCGGCGAGAATATTTAATTGAATTCTTTTTTTTTTAAAGTTAGCCGGTGAAAAACGCAGTTTCTAATAAAGGTTGGTTTTTCATCTCTGCGTGAAAAATTAAACCAACATCATATTGATTGAGCGTTTATGAGCTTTAAGACGACCGTTGCGACCTTTGACGCCGAGTTAAATGCGGAAAATGATTTATATCGAAACGGCATTCGACAATCCGGTGCTTTGTCTGAAGCTAATTGGAAACTCTGAGATGCGAGAAATTTATGCATAAGATGGAAACCAATGGAGGCAGAGCTGTACAGCAAGTAAATGAGTAGTTTAGCAATTATAATCAATCTTCATCGAGGTTAAGCGTTGTTGGCACTACTGAAGCGAAGTCTTCGGATCCGAGTAAATTCGCGCTAAGATTGTACGGAAATATTTGTCAAAAAAACATCAATATTTCAACCGAACAACGTCCCGTAGTCAGATCATAAGAACCTAATACTCTACTCAAACAGAACTAAAATCATGAGAAAGTGAAAATAATTTTTTTTTTCAGAATAATTTCTGTAATCAGAAAATTAAAAAAAAAAATTTTAACCACGGGCCAATTTTTTCGCTCTGAACAAAAATCGATTCTACATTGGAAATATTGCCGTGCGGTGGCTCATTAAAATGTGCGATCATCCAATACATGGCAGATGGTGCTCCAGCGCATGCGCACAATATGGCCAACGTTGCGAACGGAAATGAACTGCTCCCGCAAGTGAACGTCTAATCGAACGCGCGATCGCTATCGCGGGACAAAAACTCGCCGGCCGAACGTCCTATTATCCAACCGACTTTTAATTAACTCTAAACGTTTTTTCACGCATCACCTGCGCAAAAAACGAGCCACCGCTAGACGAAAGTTTAACGTTATTTTGCATTGGTAAACGTTTATCACTCGAGGCGTTAAAGAGCGACAAAAAATCAATCTCGGTCAGGTGTTCTGGATTAACTATTGGTAACGGTTGAGCATTTTCTAATTATTGCGTATTCTTGCTATAAATCGAGCCGCTTTCTCAAAAACTCGTTTGGTATAGTATGGATCACACAAAGTACTTCCGGCTTATTCGGGTTTTCCAGTTATCGATTTTCACATCATTTCCGAATGACAATTGATTCCCATTCAGAGCTGGTCATTAATTTTTGGATGTCGTTGCTATACAAATGTTCCAATTCTACAAAACTTGGCTGGAATCGTTATGATGTTTGGCGAAATATAAAATTAATTCCGACCCAAGGTTCTGAAATTCAGAAGCAAACATAGATGTCCTATTTGCAACAATTTCATCCAATTTCAACCCGAGGTAACTGAATGTTCCACGATAGTTTAGTAATCGAGGGCATAAAAATGCAATTAAGCGAAGTGGAGCAATTGAATCATCCCGAGGGAAGGAGAACGTTCGGAGGAGCATTAATGTTGGCTGAAAACTAGCAAGCTGGTCGAATTTAATACTGTCTAGCACCTTGCGTTGTGAAGGAATAAACAGCTATGGCCGTCAAGAGAGTTCTAGGGCACATAGGAGCAATTCCTTTAGGAACACTAGCGCACAAAAGGGCTCTTAATTGCTCCAAATGGCACGAGTAGTTTTGAGACAATGGGAAAATTTCGTTTTATACTCCAACACTAATGCAGAGGGTTAGAATCATAATAGTACATCATTTTGAATTAGAATCGACTATAATTGTAATTAATTTTCATGGATGAAAATTGAAACATGTTCGTCCTTTCGACCCTCGATTACTCCGATGGTCATAAATTAAAATACAATTATAGATAAATTCTCATTTAACGCCCTAACCAATATGTGCTCATTATTTGAAAAAGCCATGTTCGAATAAATACCGTTTTCGCGAGTTACAAACTATTTTTCAACCAATAATGCGCTGAAAATTGTCAGAAAAAAATCGAATTCGTGCAACAAGCTGGAACTTGTAGAGCAAGCCACCTGATGCGTCCGCTATTTGTCCCAGCGACGTCGTAATGATCGCCATATGCCGGTGACTTACAGCCTAAAGGTCCTGGAAAACCGCTAGTCATCGTCCTTTAGTGTCAAATGAGTCTTGGACGTCCTTTTTGAAAGAGTCTACCCAAGGGTCGGATAGATTAACAGGCCAAGGCGACCTGGTCATCAGTAGAAGTTCAGAATCATCCCCTAATCGCTTAACAAGAGCCATCAGAAGCCAACTCTGGCAACGGTGGACCTTTTCCGAGCTCACAAAACCCAGACGGTGATTCTCGTCTTCTATAATGGCCACTCTTATTTTTCCCACAGTCTTTCACTTCAAGATCGCTTCGAAACAGTTCATCTTTGAATTCCTCGAAGGAAACGGTCGGATCGTTTTTTAAAAAAGTTGCCCCTGCTCGGCGAAAGTTTTCCACTTCATGAAGGAGGTTGAACGAAAGGAAAAGTTCCTCCACTTTCGAGCGAGTATTTTCCGGTTTTCCGAAAGTGGAGTACGTCGGCCTTTCAGGGGTCGAAAAATCGAAGCGGGCGAAAGCTCAGAGTTGAAGCTGACACCACAACCTTTTAGGCAAAGCGAGTGGATCGAAGTAGAGAGGATTGCGGGTTAAGCGAGAAAGCAAACAAGTGAATCCTCCAGTCAAGGTCCTGCTGATGCTGTATACTATCCTGAAAGGCCTTGCCTCATCCTCTTCCGATCTATTCGAAGCGTCCACAAAGAAAAGGTCGCCTCGAGAGAGGACACTTCAAATACTGATCAGAGGCGGAGAGCAGGCGTAAAAATAGTGGGAAAATCCCCTGCCCAAAACCTGGACCGGCATTTTCTATTCCGTTCAACAAACCGAAGGAAAAAAGGCGCCCGAGGAAAATTCCGAAGTGCTTTCGGGTAGGGTCAGAAAAGCATCAACGGAGCACACATAATATACTACGAAGCCATCAGAGATGAGCATTGTTCGAGTTTCGACAGCCCTTGTCGTCAGTCATTCGAGCGGACGAGGACTTGTCGTTTGGTCTATTTCTCGACGACTTTCCCTCTTTACATTCCCATTTTTGACCCTATTTACAATCCTTTGCAGTGCTAAAGAGGCTCCGTTTCCTCTTGAGGTCGCTCAAGAGGTGACAACAATGGGAGGAAAATGGTTTATAGGAAAACTGTCCGGCGCGAGAGCCATTTCTGCGACCAAGGAGCTAGAATTTGGCCACGCTGAAGTCCGAATTTTTTTAGGATTGAACGAGAATACAGGTTTACTATCGGGTAATCACTTGTATAATATTGCTACGATCCAGGCCAAAGTAGAGAATTTCAAGGAGCGGTCGAAGAGTGTCAAGGAAATTAATTCTTGCCCTGAATTCCATTTAATTCTAAAAACGAATTCGATTCCTGCAGTTGCTCATTTACAGCCAGAAATTCATTGAAATGCTCTTGATTCCTGTGGCTCTCTCTCTGAAAAGAAATTTTGGCTGAAGAATCCGCTGGAATCTTATTTTCCTCGCTCTGCTCTGGAGCACGAAATTTCGCTGAAGAAATTCGTTGAAACGGGTTCCTTCGAAGATTCGGTTTTCAACGTTTTTCACTTTTTTTTACCTCTCGAATCGTCATGCCGAAGGGCGAAGTTTTCGCTGAAGAATTCGATCTGGAGCACTCGATGGCTTGCCGCGATCTCCCAAACCGTGTCCAGTTTTTATCTTAACTCTTCCGATCTAATTGTTGCCGGCCTCGAATTGCCTCGCGGGTAGTTGTAAACGTGATATAACAATGCGAGCTGTTGGAAAGTTCCGGCCGTAAACGCGGCAGCTTCCGACCTGCGAAGTGCGACGGGAGCATAAAACTCCTGTTCCTGCTGATGGTTGCCATGGCGACGTCGCCTGAGCAGGGGCTAGTTAGTCTTCCCCGGCCAAGGCTGCGAAGTCAGGCCCGGCTATTTTTCAGAGCGTAAGCTCGTCACGTAGTTTCCCATCTCGCTCCCCCAGACCAGAAAACTCGCGCCTCGGGCTCCCCGTAATAAAAAATGAGTAATGCGAGCTTTCCTCCGTCCCCATCTAAGGTAACCCATACTCCGCACCTTGGACTGTAGGGAGTCCCCTTCTTTTCGGCTTGGAAAAAAGTGGCAATAAAGACCCGCGTGATTTACTGATACTTTCAAGCCTGCGTTTGCTCCAAGGGTTGTCGGCGCTTTTGTTCAAATATTCATTCAACCTTTTGGATTTAATAAATACATTCGTCATACGTATTCACGAAGACTGTTTTACAGCGATCGACTTCTCAAAACGGTTGAAAATAGCCTCTCTTCTTTTTTCCTTTATGTTCCATTGGTATATGCCTGACATAACTCCTGACGACTATTTTTAATTTCAAATGTAATTTTTTTCTCTGTGCATTATGGAAAAGAGGGCCTCTGGCCCTAATAATGTACAGATTTATAATAAACGTATTTTATTCTATTCTCCTAGAAATGAAAACGACAATTTAGTCACGCGTCTCATCAATTTTGAAGTTTTCGTTCAAAATTCATTCGGAAAATTAACGTTTCAAAAGCGAACCAAACGTAAAGAGTTGGTTATGCTCAGGAATTTTGTAAAATGTCAAAATTGAAGGAGAGTTAAACTAATTGCTTTTATTATTGAAAGGGCAAACGGAGCTCGGATGAATCGCGTGCCTCGCGGATGCTCTCGTTTCAGTTCACAATAAATTTTCCCTACTCAAAAGGATGCTCTGAAAGGATGAAAAAGTAAGTTGCCCCATGGCCTCTCCAATGACAGCCTGCAATTCGTCAAGTCCCGAATAGGGATGAAAGAGCGTGGAGCATTTAGACGGATATGGGCCACCGCCGCATTGAAAGATATTTCCCGTTCTCTCTAGGGGACCTCGGCGTCTTTTATTCAATAACAATCTCAATTAGAGGCCGTTAGTGAGGGAAGTTATATAATTATGAGGAGTCGGGTCGCTCTTAGATGAAAAGCCGAGGGAGATCCTCTTCTCTGACTGCTGAACAGTTGCTGTACCGTAACTATTCACGCCTAATGAACCAGCATCAATGGGCAGGAAGCGATGTGATGGGATGGAACCTGAGGACGATCCGGCTGGTCCCGGGCAGGGATGGTCTTCGGAGACCTAGCCCGTCCCAGCTCGTTTCCAACTCCCAAGAGTTCATCAATTTCACCTAGGCAGTGAGCTGTCGAAAGGCGGTTGTATACGAAGAGAAGAAGATGCTGAGAGAATATATGCCACCATTTTCAAGGACCGAGTCGAATCCATGGAAGATTCTGAGATTTTTCAGAACAATTTTAATAAGGAAGCGAAGTTGTCCACCGACGCTTGAAATCCGTGCTTACCGGAAATATTTTAGAGTGCTTCGTTTTTGGGTAGTCGCTTCATATCTTCTTGGTTTTGAAGTTTGCGGGGGAGAAAAACTGGGCAACTCGTTCTCCATTTTCTTTATTGCCCGCCGAGCACTTTCGCCCCTTCGGGCATCATCAGGGCTTTGTAGCACCATTGGTAGCTACGGCCTTCGTATTTTAGAGTGGTAATCTTGGTATAAGTTTTTCAAGATTGGCGCTTCAGATGAAGTATCAACCGGCTGAGCAATAGAACGTCGTAAAAATAATACTCGGCAGAAAAAAATTGCCTAGAACGGTTTATATAATGTTGAATCGTATAATAAAAATTGTGCTTCGCTTGGTTGTCGTCGCATTTATTGTAGTAGAGGGGTTGTGAGGGGGAGAAAAACCAGGCGACCCACTCTCCAGATTTTTAACGGCTGGCCGGCGAGGGCTGTGGACCTCATGGTTCCACGTCGCCCTGAAGATGCCCGAATGGGCGAAAGTGCTCGGCCAGCCATTAAAAATCTGGAGAGTGGGTCGCCTGGTTTTTCTCCCCCTCACAACCCCTCTACAATAAAAATTGTGGAGACATAATCGATGCGCAGAAACGTGAAAAACGAGCTGAGATCAAACTGCGGCATGACGGAACATCTTAGCGAAGAGATATTCACATGCGTATGCCGTACATTAACGGCGACATGAGGGAAAGGGAAGACTTGCGGTTGGTACACCTGTGTTTTCGAATATATTAGCGACAAGAAGGCTCAAAAGGAAAGAGCCCGTGTGCGGATTCCGCCCGCGCGAAATTTATGTCGGAAGGCCTCAGGTGCGATACCGGAGACAACTTGCGGCGTCGGGACAGTCTTCTATGAAAGGAAGGCTTTATGGCCCGCTCATCATAAATATACGGCGAGATCGATAAATCCGAGAAATTCGGATAGGTTTCGACCATTCGGAAGAGCAGACGGCAGAGGCGAAGGTAACAGGTTCGGCACGAACCAGTTCTTAGTCGAGTTAATGACCTTTATTTTTAGGTGTAGCGGCGACTCCATCGGGCTTCGAAGAGACAGAAAGCGGGACCCGAAGGCCTGCGGGACGGGGGAGTTATAAAGGGCGAATAAATCATAATTCTGGACGTGTTCAAGCCGCGTACTAACCGTTCGGAAGACATCGGCCCAAGTCGGTCTTCGTCTTCGGAAGAGACAACTTCAACTCGGAAGGGCGCACGTTTCCTAGAATGTCCGTAGATCGGATCGCTCGCTAGTGGGATGCGAAGACTTGAAGCAGGAACGAGGACCACCCGTAGATTCAGATTATCTATGCAAATACCGCGAACCCGAAGGTGGAAGGTGCCTCTTGTGTTAGCCTTTCAGCCAATTTCGCTCAACGTCCGACCGGTGAACGCTATTGTTAGCGATGATCGTTCGCGAGTACCGATCTACCGGATTTTTAAATAGCTGGAATCGAAACGTAGACGATAAATATATACCTATATTTTTTTTAAATTTTTTATTATTTATTTTTTCATTAATTTATTTTGTATCGAGTGTATCGAATTTATCGATTACTGATTAGTAGATTACATGACAATTTTAAAACATTGGATAGTAATACATTGCATAGATAAATTTTCTTTTCTTTCGAAGAATTCGAGGAGTTTCAGAATTCGCACGGTTCTTCTTCGCAAGGCCGGAAAACTTCCAACCTTTCGAGCCTGTGAAATCAATACTCGACGCCCTCGGTTCTTTTCAGGAGCACCTTCAAGTTTTCGGCGGTCGCACATGAACCGAGGTATTTTCTCAATTAATTTTCCTCAAAATCGCGATAATTTCAATTCACCCAATTTCAATTCAAAGAGTTTATTTGTAGAAGTCCAGTGGACATTACAAGGGTTGGTGTAGATAATATACAAAATAATCAGTCATCTTACCAAATTAACCTAAAACTTTTTTAAAACTAGACAGCACAATTTTCTTTCTAACATAATGGTCATTTACAAAAATTTTCTTCAATATCGCAAAATACAATAAATTAAATACGAATCTCTCAAAAGAGGAACCCCTCATTACGACTACAGAAGAAACTCTTATATAAATTATCGAAAATCAATCTTTATCAAAAATTTTTTATCAAAATACCTCCGCTAGGTCTTCCCCTTTTAGCTGCCTTTTCAGCTTCAATGAAAATAAATTTATACCCTGGTAACTTCAACAAATTGTGACTTTCCTTTATTAACCACGTTTCTTCTAAACAAATAATATCAAACTTGTGACTCAAAAAATAAACGTTTTCAGTAATTTTAGGTTTATTATTCAATAATAAACCATTGTAATCGCCCAAGAAAAAAAATTTTATAACCCCCCCTCAAAATTTGATGTTTTACGTTTCAAGGCATGTAGAATCCGAATATCCAATAAAAAAAATTCTGTCTGTCCGCCGTACGCCGTACGCCGTACGCCGTACGCCGTACGCCGTACGCCGTCAACACTTTTCCGGCCAAACCATAATAGCTAAATTCTTGAAATTTTCACCAAAAATCAATCTCGGTCCTACGACGGCCCAATTTTCGAACCAACTTGCTAGCTCAATTTTGAGGGGGTTTTTGGGGGGTTTTGAGGGGGAGAAAATTCATATTTTCCAAGGTTTTTCAGAAAAATGTGTACGTGGTATCAAATTATATAGATTTTTGGACGCTGAATCGAATGAGACCATCGCCGGGTCGGTAGCTTTATTGGTTCTCGAGTTATCGCAGCTTTTGTGCCGAATTTGGGAGATTTTCAGAAATTTGACACGAGGGTATAACTCGAGAGTTCTTGGAGCTATAAAAATCGTTCTACACTCATTGGAATGGTCGTTAAACACTCTCTCCAGCTGTATCGTTAGGCAACAGGTTTAGTTTTTAATTAGGAAATTAAGAAAAATAAAAATTATTAAAATTACAATAGTTGCTACGGAGTTTTCCCCTATAGTTACCATCTGTTTTTCAGTGGGAACGTTCACAAATTTTCGGAATATTTAAAATGACAAATGGATGGTCTTCTTAAATCAATATTGAAGCGAAGGAGTAATAAACCACTGTACAATCATTTGCAGCGTTTTATTCACCCCAGCGAATAAAATCAAATTATTTATAGCTTAAAGGGCATTTTCGAGGTAACAAATTGAAATATTAAATTATTTATACAAACTGCAACTTCTCGCCGTATTCAATATTCATCCTAGTTTCCAATCGACCCTTTCCAACCCCTCGGACCAATCGCTTAACCGGGATCAGAAATGAGCTATTCTGTTTCCAGTTCATTTTCAATCTCTTTGTCCTCCCACTTTTCCCAATGAATATTAACAGCTCTTTTGGCTTGAATTATGCTCAGACGAAGGGCGACTCCTATGCACTTTATGAAATTGCCTCCAGTCTCCCTCCTTTGCGTCCTCGTCTCGAACAATTACGCGCACTCAATGACAACTTATTTATCACTTTGCTTCCGAGGAGGGTCGTCATCGCAGCCGGTTCTGATACCGATTTTTATCAATTTCTGGAGTTGAAAGCCATCTTTGCGCCGCGGTAAGTTCTCATCGGTTCTAATCGATAATTTACGACCGCGTAATGGGGATTATCCGATGTGAAGCGGCTGAACGAGGTTTGAAAAAACTAAAGCCAGAATTATGAGACTGAAGCTGCGGATCGGACGCCTAATCGTCGGCTTCGCTGGACGTCTCAATCGATGCGAACTGGTCGTATCTCGCAGTTGGAAGCATCTCCATTTCAACACCAGAGCTTGTCTTTACGAGGTATTAGAAGTGGGATGGGACAGAGATTTACGCCTCGGCATAGCAAGTTCAGTGAATGTTGACCTTATTATGAGGTGTTAGCAGGTTCATCCTAGACAGCTAACATTTCTAATTCGAATTTACTGGATTTCTATCGAATAAAAAACAGGCGCAATTGCGGGGAAAAGGCATGAAATGGAGTTACACAAGAATGACGATTACGATATTACTTTTCCGCATTCGTGTTAATATGAGCCTCTGACTTTACAATTATTGATACCAATGATCGAATGGGAAGTAAAAAAAATGCTTGGTAGATCGTAAGAAAAATTATTACGGTCCCTCTCTCCTAATACAGATTCCAGGATGGCCAGAATTGAATCAATGGCAACGCTCTCGTCTCGTAGATTTCATATTACTTCTCAGAAACGATAATAGATAAAATATCTGGCCCTGTTCCGTAACTAGCTGGAGCGCATGCTAATCATCCCGTCACATCCTCGTCCCTATGGACGAGATCGAACCCAAACACAGCAGCAGGACCAGAAGCATCACTCTGGTCTTCGCGGCCAGCACCCTCCTTCTGTTCTCTATTCTATTCTCTCTCGCAGTCTAATTGAATAGCTCTTAGTGCCTAGGGATATCGCATGACAAGGGATTAATATCACCTTTAATAATTCATGAACGGGAAACTGAAAGGGGAAGAAGAGATATGTGCGGCGCTCTACCGGTGGCTTAGTGCGCCGTTTAAACTAACAACGGCCCAATACATCATAACTGTTTGTTTGCTAGCATCGTGCCACGTTGTCTTCTCGCGTTGGTCGATAGCAGAAATTTAGAGGAGGTAAACTAAAAATGAGAGTTAGCGGTCTTATGAAAGAAATGAAATGAAAGAGAGGAGTGAAATTTGACTAATTTTTGCAAAATATGAAAAATGAAAAGCATTGAGTTTACAATAATACTCATTGCTACTAGACTCGGTTCATCACGCTCACTTCGGTCCACTCATCTAGCTCCTTTCACTTTCCTCCAATAACCTCGCTCCATTCACTTTCCTCCACTCACCTCGCTCCTTTCACTTTCCTCCAATCACCTCACTCCTTTTACTTCCCTACACTCACTTAGCTCCACTGATCTTGCTCCTTTCTGTTCGCTCTACTCTCCTCGCTCCTTTCACTTCCACACACTCATTAGCACCACTCACCACACTCCTTTCACTTTCCTCCGATCACCACTCCTTTTACTCCTTAACTTCCATACACAGACCTTGCCATTCCGCTCCGCTCACCACACTCCTTTTACTTTCCTACACTCACCTCGCTCTTTGCACTTACGTACACTCACTGCATTCTTCTAACTTCCCCACGCTCGTTCCGCTCCACTCACTTCACACCTTTCACTTTCCTCCACTCATTTGACTCTTTTCTCTTTCCTTCACTCACATCGTTAATTTAACATCTCTGCACACACTTAGCTCCACTCATCTTGCTCCTTTCTCTTTGCTCTACTCTCCTCGCTCCTTTCACTTCTGTACACTCACTCCGCTACACTCACCTCGCTTCTTTCACTTCCTTAAACTCACCGCGCTCCTTTCAGTCCTTTCACTTCCGGTACTCAATTCACTCCGAAGAAAACCCATGGAAAATTCACATCTTCAGCATTTCTTCCACAGACATTTATAAATACGGGATAATAATTCAGACGAAAATGTCGCCCCTCAATCTACAAAAGACGTCTCGCTTCAACCACCTCGCTTGTCAAATTCAAATTTCCCAGGATAATTTCCATCGTCGCTCCGCCGAAACGTTGGGAATCGTAGATGAAACACACCTGACACAAGTTTCGTGTAATTTATGCGGGACAACATCATATCGCTGGCACGATATCCATAATGAGATTGACAAGCGATTCAGCGTCGGCTAAGAAAAACATTTTCCTCAGCGGCGACGCGAATACGTCGAAATTCGGAAAGCCCTTGTCGGTAGCAATATCCAATCTATATACGGAGGCGATCGTTGTTTTCTCAAAGCCCTTTCCGCTCTTTTTGCCGTCTTCGCGTCTGTTGACACGGCTAGCTCGCGTTCGACTTCACATTTCCGTTGGGTCGCGTTTTTTGTCATGTTTTCCAAAGAATCTTCCGCCTGTCGTTTTTCGAATGTCGACCGGATGTCGCAGAGAATGGCCGATGGGCGTGGCTTAGATGCGGAACCGAAGCCTCTTTCCGCCAAGATTCGAAGTCCGTTCCACACCCATTTCCTCTCGAAGGAAAACGTTGACCGAAAATAAGTAGCGTTGTGTGGAAAATTGTAAAAAAATAAATAAAAATAAATAAATAAATAGTAAAAAATATTTAAAAAAAATGAGTAATAGAAAATATTTAAAAAAAATGAGTAATAGAAAATATTTAAAAAAAAATAAAAAATAAAAAATATTTAAAAATAATAATTTGTCGTTAAACTGGCTAGTTTAAGATAGTCATGGATTTAACGCTGTAATATCTCGCCACCCCGCGTACTCGAATGCAATGCCGTCAATCTAATTCTACCTGCACAGACGTCCCACGCATGTCACGACAAGCAAGAGACAACTCTGATAGTGTTGAAACGGTTTCAAAACCGACACGCGCGTTCTGTATGTCTGCTCTGTGGCATTTTATATGCTGATCCTCGGAACGCCGACCTTTAGCCGTTCTTGAAACATATTTCGTTCAAGCTTGTTCCCGGCGTGGAACGAGAACTTGGAGTCGTAAAGGGTAATTTACCACCCACAAAGGAGAGCTAGGTTTACGATATTTACTCCAGTTCCCTCTCGACAATTTTATTCGACCGCTCGGTCTAAAGTAATTATTTTTTTAAATGCCCCCCTCCCCCTAGGACCAATAGAAATTATTCTGTCGGGTTTGAAAGTTCATTTATCCAAATTGTTTTTTAGCGAGCCAGAACAAGAGATTATTGTGGTATAATTGTGAGTATATTTTAGCGGAACGAAGTTTACAACAAGGTTTTTGATGAATCGGGTTTTAATTTTTTTAAACCAATTGATCTTTTTCAAATTAATAAATTCCTTTTTTTTAAATTTTATTTTATTTATTTATTTTTTTGCTGATTAATTAGATAGGTAAAGTTGCCAGCACATCATTCCCACTGATTTATCAGCGAGCCAGAACGAGAGATTTTCGTGGTATAGTTGTAGGTATATTTTAGCGGAACGAAGTTCATCACAAAGTTTTTATGAATCGGATTTTAATTTGTTTTTAATTTTTTTTTGTAATTAATAAATTTCCTTTTTGACTTATTAGATAGTTTAAAAAACTGCGAGTACACTGTTTCCGTTGAGGCTGGGAATGCGAGAAACGATTGGATTGAATAATTAATTTTGAACGCGGTGGCAAAAACATTCTTGTCAGAAGTGGGATTCGAACCCACGCCCACAGAGTGGACTGCGACCTGAACGCAGCGCCTTAGACCACTCGGCCATCCTGACTTGCTGCCAAGAGTGATAAAAAATACCCACTAAAGGCGAAACGTCCTTACTTGTCCACATGGCCAATAAATTCATGATAGAAGACAAACCAGCTTAACTAATGACACCAAAATGCCACATTGAAAAAACCTCGCTATTATTCAACGCACATAAATACACAACTTTCAACCCACATCGCCCAACGTTCGTTTCGACCGCAAATCGAATTTTCGAGGGCGAGTTCAATTTCCAAATTGGACTAATATTACGCCGTGCGCCTTGGGCGTGCGCACGCAACGTTTCAAAGGCGGTGCCATTAATTTTACGTAAATTCGGTAACGACCTTGAACTCGAGGGGTGGGCAGATGAAACGAAAGCAAGGGACGTAATGGTCGCCAACTGCGAAGATGGTTAATATTGAGCGAGAAACAAGGGATGAGCCCTCACTATGATTCACACTTGCCGTCCAATATCCTCGATTGCCTATGGGCATCGCCTCTCCATTCCGCATTGCGCTCGTTCGGTTGTCCCCAACGCATCGGTTTAATTGTGATTCAATCCCCTCACAAAGGATAGGAGTCTTTTAAAGCTTTAAAGCTTTTGTTGGAACGACGAGAGAGAAACAGAATGTTATCGGCTTCGGAAAACATTTTGCCCCGACAGGAAAAAAAACATTTCTCTAATAATTGGCAAATAAACGTTTTGTCAAGTTGAAATACGTATTTTCATAATAGGTAAGCTTCATGAACAGGAATTTTTCGTAAGGTTGGCATCACTGTTCTTATCGTTTATATTATCAGTCCTATCTCCAATTCGATGATAGTCCAGTGTTGCCAAGTTCCCCTTTTTGGGGGGAAACTCCCTTAAAACCAAGACAAAATAACTCTTTCCCCTAAATCCTCCCCCAGTCTCTTTTTTCTTTGCGATTTTTCTCGTAAAATGTAGAGCGGAGTTGAGCAATAATTTTCATGTATGCAATTTGAGTACCCCAACGAAGATGTCGAGTGGGCATCAATGAGAGCAGAAGTTTCTTACCATGTCAGCATAATAAGAACTGCGAGAATATAATATTTTGTTTTTCAAGTTTGATTCTTCAGTATTTAATTCGCATTTTCCCAATCGGGACGATGAATTTATGTTTTATAGGAACCAAAATGTTTTGTTAAATATTTGAAGTCCGCGTTTTCCACATCATGGTGATATAGGTATTAAGTATATGTTAAGATAAAATAAATACAAGGATTTAAATTAAAAAAAAAAAAAAAAAAAAATAGGAATACAGGGCTCTGTATATTATGTTACCTTTTTTTTTTTTTTTGTTTAAAACACGCCCAATTTCCCCCTTTTCTAGTTAAGTTTCCCCCAAATCTCCCCTTGAGACCTGGCAACACTGTGATGGTCAGTCGCTTTGTTAATTCACGAAAGGGTCGCTGTCCAACAACGTGTGCAACTGATTGAATTGCAGAGGTAAGTTATGCTCTAACCGCAGCTTTTGAACTTGGAGAAGAGTAGTGAAAAAAGAGGCTTTCTATCGCCATAAACAAAACAACGGAATAAATCGAAACAGAGATAAAACAAATATACAAAAACAGTGATTTCTTCATTCAAAATATTTTCCTCTCTTTCAAACAAACAACGTCAAACGCTCGTCTCCCGCTGTTTGTTTTGACGAAATTCTTCATTGAACATCTCGAATTAGCCCTTCACAAACGCACTTTCTTGCCTCTCTTGATAAATTCGATCCTCGGCTAGGCCTAAGCTGTTGCCGGCCGGATCTTTTCCACCGGAATCAGTTAAATGGTTCGGAATATCACTTAGATGCCGCCCTCGGCTCGCACCTACGCGAGATACGAGCAACGGAGGCCAAATGACGCAGAAGTAACCTCTCCGACGGCCCGGTCTTCCGACTTCTCCGCACGGATTCCTCGTCGATCCGATAAAGAAGCATTCTGTCCCTACAACAGCTCCCTTCGAGTTGGAACGACTCCCAAGAATCCGGAACTTCTTCTTCGAAGCTTAAAATATTAAACTGTATTAGGCTTTTCCTCCCCTAAAGGCCTTTCGTGATGGGAAGGCAGCTAAAACCTCATCGAGGGTCGTCGGTGGCTTAGCTCGGCATTCTATTGTATTACTACATCCCTCGATAGGATGAGGGCCTATACGCCAGAATTCGCTCTCCCGTTCCCAGTGAATCACGATCGAATCAATACGGCCCAATTGATTCCGCTGCAGAGTTTATCGACAAATCTACCTAACCCTCTCTCAACCTCTAACCCCATCTCGTCGATGAAGGGTTACACAATTGTTCTTCGCAACTGTTGGTTTTTTGTCCGAGATTGTTTTGAAACCTGCAGACAACCAGAAATCCCCTTGAAGAGCATGCGTCGCTAGAATGAGTCTGCGATTAAAATGTAGTAATGAAAGTTATATACTATGAACTGGTGCAATCCGTGCTGCAGTATGGAATAGTTGTCTGGGGAGGAGCACTGGACTACTACTTGAACAAATTGATAGTGGTACAGAAATCAATTATGAAAATTATGCGCAGAAAAACCCACCAGCCAATATTTTCAACGAAACGTGTGTTCTTTCCCTAAAGCAACTCCTAGCAAAAACCTTCTCCTTTGTACCATAAGCACCGATACCTTGGCTCAGTTCTCATGTACCCCACCAGATTTAAATTACAAGGAAATGCTGTAAACCCGCGACCCCGAATTTTTCTACTAGAAGTACCATTTATATGATTTATGTTATCCACATTCACCCACCGAAATAAAAAATGCCTCCTCTAAACAACACTTTAAAAAAACAATTATCACTTGGCTGATAAAATTAGGGTACGAGCGAGTCGATCTACTCTTTAAGAGCATTATTTATGTTCAATTTATTTATTTATTATTTTTTTTCAATAGAAGTTTTTGTCAAGTTCAGTGACAACAGTAGCTATAGCAACGGTTGTCCAACTTGGACAATATTTATGTCAGAATAATGTACACTTAAATATTATTCAAGTGTACTTACATTCTTTTGATTTTAGAAAGAAGAAAGAGGAAAGTTAATAATTAATTCTTTTGATTTTATTTATTTATTTATTATTTTTGTAATGGTATTACAATGTATTATTAATTAAAATTAGAAAAACGGCGTTTTTCGTATTGCAATAACATTGTTTCAAACTAGACAGAGTAATGAAATACGAAACCTAGAGAATCAACTGGACAGAATCTTACGAGGATGAAAAATTTACTGAGATACTGGATGAATATTAGTGCAGTATCATCACAAGAAAGGAAATTTCACTAAAAGTTAGTACTATTTGCCATGGCCATAACACCTTTGGAACCACGGCATAGTTATCAATTTTAAATAAACCTTCAAAAATATTATACCCGTCGAAGGACCGATTTCATCCAAGGAACGAGTGGAATAGAAGCGCACACTATGCGATTCTAGCTCCACAGCGGCCGATTTTGGAACTAGATATTCACCTTGGCAGAAATAAGTTTTCAGAAAGCAGCGCTATGGATCCTGATTATGATCAGTTGCCTGCTTACAAAGTAGAGCATTTGAAGAAAATCCAGCTCGATATTAGAGCTGGAAATTTCGTACAGAGAGTTAAAATATATTGTTCAGCCCGAAGTCTTACTCCCAGTCCCTCCCGAACTTTTCCACCTCGTTATGAATTCCATCAAAACCTCAGAACCCGCTTTTGTTCCGAAACCGAGACAATACGAAACGAATATCAACAGAGCGTGTGCCAATAAAACGAAAACGCCAATCCGGGCGCGTGAAGGTTTTATCGGGAGCGAACCGGAGTAAAAGGCGATATCAAGGCCTATACTAAAGTGAAAACTCGGCTGATTGGCTGAAAATCGACAGGGAAGGCAAAACGAGAAACAAAAGATTTCCCATCAAGCGCTTCGATTCGGATGGAGCTTTTAACGGGACAAAAACACGAGGGCTCCTTTTAGAAAATCCTTCGAACGGATCAACTCCTCAAGTTCGCGTTCGGCTCGGGCTACACTTCGCCACTCTTTTGTCTCCGAACTGGAAATGGAGTTATAGAGTTGTTAATGCGTTTATTGTTCGCCCGAAGATGAAGGAGACGTAGGGGCGCTAACGAAGTGTAAGAACGAAGGAGGAAGAAAGTTGGCAAGCGTGTACAAGAAGCTCAAGGGAAGTCGCCATGGATATACTTGTTCGCCAAAATCAGACCAGCAATTTGAAGCATAAAAAGTACGCTTTAGGTGTATTATTAAAAATAAACCATTGTAATCGCTCAAAAAAAATTTTTTTTCCCCCCTTCAAAATTTGATGTTTTAAGGCATGTAGAATCCGAATATTCAATCAAAAAAATTCTGTACACTTTCCCGGCCAAACCATGATAGCTAAATTCTTGAAATTTTCATCAAAACTCAATCTCGGTCCCACGACGGCCAAATTCTTGAACCTCATTGCTAGCTCAATTTTAAGGGCATTTTTGGGGAGTTTTGAGGGGGAGAAAATTTATAATCTCTAAGGTTTTTCAGAACAAGGTGTGTTTGGTATCAATTTCTATTGATTTTTGGACGCTGAATCGAATGAGACCATCGCGGGGTCGATAGCTTTATTGATTCTCAAGTTATCGCAGCTTTTGTGTAGATTTTCAGACATTTGGCGTGAGGGTATAACTAGAGAGTTCTTGGAGCTATAAAAACCGTCCTATTCTCGTTGGTTTGCTTGTCGAACACTCTTCAACTATACCGTAAGGCGAAAAATTCAGATTTTAATTAGGAAATTAAGAATAATAAAAATTACAATAGTTGCTATTGGAATTTTCGCCGATAGTTTCCTATCTGTTCTTCGGTGGGAACGTTCACAAATGTTCGAGATAATTACAATCACAAATGGATAGTCTTCTTAAATCATTATCGGAGCGAAGGAATAATAAACAACTGTACAATCATTTGCAGCGTTTTTTAAAATAATGAACGGAATTTCGATTTTCAGAGCCGCAATTCTGGAGTAACAACAGGAATGCGAATATTTCACGCGTCGTTCCAAATGTGCAAGTTTTAACACGTATTTCTGACGTGTCGTCCCTGAAAATAAAAAAATTGTTTTTGGGGTTTTAAAGGGATTTTTATTTTTCCGCGCCGGACATCATTATAACGCCTCTTGTTCGCGCATTTCTATCGCAAAAAGTGCGCAATTAGAGTCTCATAGGCGTATGAAAAGAAATTCCGGGGAAGTGAAAAATAAAATTCCACCGAGAGGGGAAAGGTATAGAAAAATACCGGCAGCTCGCGACTGTTGGACCTGCCGAATGCATAAACGCAATCAACGAGAGTGGTAACAATTATGCGAACAGAGGCTTTTTAATTGAACATCCCGCACGAGGACAACAGTTACAGTCCTTTTCATCCATTCCATTCTATTTGCTCCGAGAGCTGCGTTTTGAAAAAGTGAGCAGATAAAAACCGACGAATTGGCAAAAGGGTGAGCAACAATAGGGAGTCTCGAGGACGAGGGAAAATCAAGTGCCGAGAATGGGAAACAATTCGATACGAACGAGGTGTTGATTAAAAATTTTTTTTAGCGCGGAAAGGTGTTTGCGTATAGTTTAAAACGCTTTAGTTGTCATAATTAAGCGACAGGAAAAAATCACCGAAGCTCCCGGGGAATCATGGGCGGAGATGATATTTTCTGAGGAAAATGCAGCTGCGTTATTCAACTGTTTATTTATTTATTCCATTTTTACAGGTATAAGACGAAACATTACAATAATAAAAGAAAAGATTGAGAGGACAAATTTAGGGAAGGTACGAAATTATTTAAAATAAAACCGCTCTAGAGAAAATATAAAGGCAACTGTAGTATCCGATAATAATTACGTCTACCATTGTCAAGAAGGATTTTATTCTCTGACATAAGCAACTGATATGATTTGATATGATAGCTGATAAGAGCAGTCGTGATTTTTTTTTTTTTTTTTTTTTTTTTTTTTTGGTGAAAATTCACTTCTTTAAAATCAGAAAACAAAAAAAAAAAAAAAACTGCTCTTACCAGCTATCATATCAAATCATATCAGTTGCTTATGTCAGATAATAAAGTGCTTCTTGATAATGGTAGACGTAATTATTATCGTAAACTACACCAACGTAGGTAAAATACATAGGAAACTCGCTTAGATAGTGTTCGTAGTGGTAAAAAACATTGATACCACTGGAAGAGAAACTGTTGAATTTTCCATAGCGCGGCAGTTTAAGAAACAACGATTAACTTAAATGTAAATTAACCGCTTTCTCCAGTGCAATATCGGCCGAGCAATATCCGTTTCGAGGCGTTTTCCCTTCAATTAAATCAGCTTGGAAGCTTGTCAACGGACAACACTAGTCGCACTAGCGCCCACCTTGTGTCACATGACGTATGTTTGCCATGCTTTGGACCAGGCATTGAATGCTTTTACCGCTTCAAACGGCCTGAAAGGAAGGGTTGTTGCGCTAGGGCTGTCTTCGTTCCAGCTTAGCGACAATCGGTCAACGCTGCTGTAAATGACAAACGCACGCCGCAAACGAAGGACGAGTGTATTCTCCAGAACTCGACAGCCCTAGGCACGCAGATCTATTGATATGCAAATCAGAGGATGAATCAACGGCGAGGAGGAAACACAAATGACATATTGAGCGAGGCAATGACATTTGCATTAAAGGGACGAGCTGTAGAATTCGGCAAACCGAAGGGGACCTATACAAGATATTTCCCAATGCAAGACAAACATCGACAGGATTGATGGGCTCGAGAGGGGCAATTCTTGCACAACAGAGATTATCAGCATAGTTCGACGCTATATTCAATTCAAACGCAGTATTGGAATTGACAATTCAAATTTAATGAAGTTTTCAAGTGGTGAAGAGTTTTTTAATTTTATTTTTCTTTTTTATTTCGAGTGAGTTTATTTTTTCTACCAGCAGCGATCACAGGTGAAGAAGTTCTGAAGTTTTTTAGTAATTGTATGAAAACAGTATCCGAGCCCAAAAATTCTTAGGCGTTTCATTTCAACTTTTTAATCAATCCGAAATTCCTTAAGTCAAGTTAAAAGTGTCTTCAACCGTTCGTGATTCCAAAGTTCCTAGTCTTGAATGAAATAAATGGAAAGAACGGTTATTAAAAGAAAAATAGAAAAAATGAACAAAAATTTTGTTTTCTTTATTATAATGTTTTATTAATGTATTTATTATGTTTTATATTTATTATAAACAAGAGAAACAAAAAAAAAAAAAAAAAACTGCTAACGGCGTACGGCGTATGGCGGACGGACAGAATTTTTTTTATTGGATATTCGGATTCTACATGCCTTAAAACGTAAAACATCAAATTTTGAGGGGGGCTATAAAATTTTTTTTTGGGCTATTACAATGGTTTATTATTGAATAATAAACCAATACTATTCCGGTAAATTATATGGCAACACAAACCAGCCCTAAGTTATCTTCGAGCCATGTAAAATCTACTATCGTAAGTAGGCGTAAACTGCGATCTCGATGTTGCTAGGGGAAAATGTGGTAAATACACTGCAAGAAGTGGACAGAAATTGAGCGCAGAGACGTGCCGAGGTAAAGTCTATTTGAATAGTCAATGTCCTTAGCTGGTTAGCTTTTTCCTCGCATCTCTGCATCGTGCAGGGAAGGACAGTATGTGCGACACGCGGTTTTAATAGTCGACAAACTCTAGTCTTCGTCATCCTGGCCATGTTGTATCGCCGTTAAGAAAACGGAACGACGCTTTTATTTTTCCTTAACCCTGACAATATTACTGTTGGAAAATCCCTCGGTGCGATAGTCCAACAGTATTTACGTTTGGTGGATAGATTTTTTATTCATTCAAAAATTCTACGAAATAAATAAAAATAGCGGCCGCTGGTAAAAAATTCAATAATTTTTACGATTGGAATTATAACGAAAAATTGTCGGTCACGGTTTATTTCAATTTATAATTTCTACCAGGTTACAGACGTTCAAGGGAAACGTGCAATTACGATTGATCTTAAAGATGCACGACGAACGAACGTGAATAATAAACTATAATTGGATTAATAAATGTCGAAGCGGTCTCTCGAAGGCTTCGCGTAATTAAATTGCGCCATATTTAATTGGGAAGTTCTCATGAACTTCGAATAAACCGTTCGATGAATTTCCAAGAAAACCAATGACTACTCACGATACATCGTAACACAAAACGGAGGCTTACCTGTAACAAAAAAGGACAACAATTAGTTACCGGAATAGCTCACTTTAATACACAAAGATACAACTTTTTAACAAGAAATATTCGAATCACGGCCTTTTTCCGCGTACCGTCAAAGACGAAGTTGTAAGCTCGCTTTTTCAAATCCAACGAAAAAGTCTTTCGATTTTTCGAAATAAATACGAAGCCTTTTGACGTAAGGAGTGACTTTGTGAGATAACGAAGTTCAATCACCACTCGAAAAGGCTGACGAAACGTTTGATGAACTCGAAACGATGTCCGCTCTTAAGGGCCCGGGACGGGGGAATCGCCTAATTGAACGAAGTACTCCGTAAAAGAAGATGGGGTGGAAAAAGTCCAAAGAAAATTTGACGACCCCGAAAAGGAAGGCGTAACGAGCGGCAGAAGTGTCGACCGGTCTTGGAAGATGGGAGTTCTCTCCGGGACGGGTAATTTGTAAAGGATGTGAACACCCTCATCTGAAGAAGTGAGCAAGCAAATATCAAAGGGAACGGAATGAGTCAGCTACGAAGACGACCGCAGCGTAAGGATGCTTTGGTGGGATAAACCGAGAGGCAAAAGGCTGATAAATTCGATGTAGACGAGGAGTTACGACCGATAAAGTACTCACGGGCATGAGGAACATTAGATCAAAGGACAATTTTCCTCCTCTAGACAGTGAAATAGAAATCACGACAACTCAATATTTTGCTAGCTGAAAGGCAGGAATTTTCAATAATGTAATGTGTATAACGTAAAATAATTTTTTTTCTCTTCAAAGAAGAATAAAATACGTTTTGAGACAGGAGTGTCAAACCGTTGAACACATGGCGACGAAACGCACACGTTGACGATCCTTTATAACAATATGCTGTCACAGTTGTGACTAACTGCCGCGCAGGAGGGAACTCTCCCCAGTTGACGTGTAGCAACTGGAACCTTGCAGCTATTTGTAGGAGTGACTGTCACGGATGGACGGACCTTGATCGAAAGCACAATGGCACTGGAAGGGATTTAGGCCCTTAATACCCTCGAGGGTACGGCTACCCTTTTGAATCCGCTCAAGGACAATCCTCCGATGAAGGCAAAACGCAAAAAATAATCTGCAATGACTGACCGAGAAACCGGACAGAGGCCATTCCCAATAGTTCGACTTTCGGAATGAATAGATGACAATATCGAATTAGTCTTGCTCGGGAGAATTAGAATTGATGCGGCCATTTTTAAAGCCTTGGACATCGCCAGGTTCTCGATTCACAGAAGGAATTGAGGACGACATTAATTTAATCACGAGGCAACCTAAGAAATCTCTCCCCGATCGTTAACAGCCGAGGCAAACGAGGTATAACCATTATCGATCAACTATAATCGTCCAATCGTCGTCGTCGTCGTAATGATAATTGCTCCAAGATCTTCAAGTACCGCAAGGAATTCCGGCGAGTCGCGTTTGATTACAATTAGGGGTCTAAGGAGTCGGAAAAGCTCTTCTTAAACAAAAAATTAAAAAAGGAAAAAAATGAAAGCGGGGATTTTTTCTTACTCTCCATTTATTCTTTTTCGGGCCCAGTAATGACTCCCTCCGGAAAGTAGAAGTTCTTAGCGGCGGTAGAAAAGGGTAAGAGGCTGCCCAACTGAACGACTTAAGGATCTCTCGGTTTCCCTGCAGCTTCTCGAAATGGGCTAAACGAGAAATGACGTCTTTCAAGAACTAGGACTGACCTTAGTTTCTCAGAGGTAGCGCACAATAGAAGAAAAATGGACGCCGCTGCCCAAAAGGTCCTCGGATTAAATGGAATGGAATTCGAAGAAGTGATTAGGACCATTTTCAACACAGGAGTCACAATGGCAACATCAGGAAGCATGATCGTAGGTTGAGCAAGTGAGTAAAGAGCGAAGATAGGAACCAGAGACGTCTGCAACCGTCAGACTGTGATTTATGCTGCTGAGAATGATATCTTAATCTATTGAGAGATTCGAGGGACAAATATCGTCGAAGGATCTTCCAGATTACGCAGAATCTCCGAGAAGCCTCCAGAAGTATCTCCAATCATCTCCTAAAAAATTTGAAAAATCGAGAAACTTGAAAAATCGATTCAAGGGAATCAATCGAATGCGATGAGCCAACTGAGCTTTGCATCAATAATTTACTGCAGCTAAAATACGATTAAAAAGAAATTTTTCGAGCAATTTATTGGCACTCGAGAACTATCTGCTTCCCCAAAGACTGGAAAAACGCTTGTTTCCCCGAGGAAAAATCAAATGGACTGGTTTTGAGCGTCTGCTTCTCAGGAGGAATAGAAGTGTCCTCACAAAAGAAAACCATTCCGTCGCCGAAGATAGACTAAAATCCAGAGAAGCGATTAGGAACGATTTCGTAGCCGCATGCGTCACAAGGAATCATGATTGGGCATTCTGAAGGTCGAGAGGAAATCTTGGTAACCACTAATGGCATCCAGACGGCGGCATTAGATTGATCTCGGGCGCCGATGGTATCACTCGCTCGCCGATCTGATTACAGACTAATATTTACGGAACAATCCAATCGAATATCATACACCAGGCGATGAAATTCCCACGGGCTCGTAAAAACATAATTTCCGGACGGTTATGGAATTCAATGCGACCCCGGTGGCATTTCGGATTTCTCGCGATGTTTTCTGCGAAAGAGAAATATTCGAAATCTAAGAGCGAAACGAAACATTCGTTATGAAAAGGCTAAAAGATTGTAAACATGTCATCGACGTCGTTTGGAGCTCGTTTGAAACGTCAGGTGCCGTAAATTTCGCCTAAGCTTTCCGGCTTAGGCGTTACTCGTTTTCTGATCGAGCCGGCTCCGAATCAGATTGAGATGCGGCGGCGCGCATAAAGACTTCATGAAAACGAGAGTCGCCCTAGGATTCGAATAGTTCTTGGAAATCTTGATTTATTTCACATAAAAAAAAAAAAAAAAAAAAAAAAAATTCAAATTACTGCGGCGACTTTGCGTTGAGCGAAAAGACAACTTTTCCTACTATTTTTCGAGGAAAAAATACACCGACGAGCCGCCGAGGAATTCAATTATATCTGATTTTATTGCGACTCTTGGAATATCGAAAATTGAAGTTGCTTTCGAAAAACGAAAGCTCTACGCGGTTTTTTTCTTCGGCGGATAAAATATTCGCGCGAATATTCATGAACTCTTGCCGTTACTTTGAGTCATCGAAACATTTGTTTTGAGTGGGCCGACTCGTCTCTTACCTGAAGAAGCCGTTCGCCCAGAGCGAAACCGAGTAACCCACATGATTCTAAGCCTTGGGCTCTCGATGCTCGGTCGAAAGTTGGATCCTATTTGCCCAGATCGTGTTCAAGACCGCAGCACTCGAATCATCTCCGATATGATCACCATCTCGAACTCGCCTAATCTAATGACAGCTAAAGGTAGGTCGGCGTTTAACTGACGCGTACGCCGGAATCGGATCCTCCGTCGGCGCCGATATCTCACAGTGGACTCCGATTGAACTCGTTTTATTCCATTGTTTCTGTTTCTTTCGAGGAAAATCGTCATCACCGAATAAGTTGCTTATCTCGATCGTAATCTTCACGACGTCGAAGTCCTTCATCATTTCGTTCGCCGGCGGAAATTGCATGCTTGCTTTGAATTCCGTGAATTCGTTCTCTCATCGTTTGATATTGTCTTGCCAGTCATGAGAACCGGAATCGACAATACCGAGAAAAAAATTACCGCATCGATTTCGTATTTCGCTCTGCGACCGATTCGGCTCCGATAGTTCGCTCGGACTAGGACTAAATCTGGAAGAATCATCGTTCCAACTTTCTTCCCGTATTCTAGCGGTTATCAGTCGGAACGGGTTTCCTCCGCAATGATTTACGGCCCATCTTTCCCTAAGACTCTTCGCCCGAAAGTTTTATTGCCGGCCCAAACTATCGGACGATATATTTCTGTCAACGGCCGGGCCCTTCTCAGCAACTTTCGATACGATTGATCTTCTTCCCCTCATGACAAAGGTAATCCAGATGAGAAGTTTGACTGTACTCGGGGAATCCTCGATAGAAAAAAAAACTCTTTCGCCCGATAAGGAAAACCCATCTTCACCTTTCTCCCGGTAGGATGTTCTTTTTTCTTTTGTTGCCGAACTGTTTTTCGTTCAAAAAGCCCCTCCCGTATAGGATACAGGGGATGGATCTGGGTAAAGTCGAGGCAGTTGATGGGGGAGTGTCCGATGTGGGCGCTGCTCGTCTTATCCAGCGCCGCTTTCAAAAGAGGGCTCTTCTTTGTAACATCGTCTATCGCTTTTTGCTTCCTTGGGGAAAGTGAAGAATAGTGTTTCTCGACTGTACGCATTTTTTGAACCCCCGTCGTTGAAGAAAATTCCGCACAAGCGACGCGCGCATTTTTTATTTTCCGAGCCAAGATGAGAAAAAATTGTGAAAACGATAATCGGCTTTTGCTACACGTTGGCGATTGTATCAATTCGTCGCTGACGAAAAGAATCCAGTAAATAATTCAACTCTCAATCAGCTATCACAACAATAAATAGGTAATAAAAAAAATCATTGATTTAGACATGAGAATGTGTGAGATTTGGGATTCATTCGATCAAATCAATTCTTCCCTACGAGATAGGACATAAATCCTGGCATGCTCCAAGGAAACATTCTCGGTCCAATGTTTCTCATCCTTGCGTTAATGGTCTCTCTCTATACTGAAAGTCATTGCAAACAGACTCTTCTATTTCGTGCTTCAGCAATGTTGCTGCTATTTATAAAACCATTCGCTCAACGAAGATGGAGATTTAAATGTGCTGAAAATAAATGCTAGACAGCAGGCTCTGCCTAATCTTGCCCCAGCACAACTGATTATATCGAATTTACCCTTGCGGACCACATCGCTGTTCAGACTTTTGACAAAATCATCATCCAGATGAAAAATCCATTTCGAAAATTACCGGTCACATATAAAAATGGAACTAATGAGGCCTCAGCAGCGCTCATATGCCTCGTACAATAGCTGTTATGGTCTGCAGCCGAGCCTATCATTTCTGGTGCTCGGAAGGACTGCATTATAATCTTAGTGTACTCTTCTTCTCGATGTGAATTCACCCAGACATGTTATAGCGAACAATGCACAAAAGTTCAGGGAAAAAAATTAATTCATCAGGCCATTGCAATTACTCTTTTCCTCCTCTATATTTCCAGACGAATCGCACCGCTTTCGAAGATGTTGTTCCTCTTCTGGACAAAACAGCTCTCGAACTCGCGTTTCTGCACGTCGGCGATAACGTCTGGGGCAAGTATGAGCTTTCTTATCCGACTCGGAAAAAATGATTCATAGCTCTCGGAGGCGGCAAGGCATCCAGCGAGGGAAGAGAGCAAACTATATCACTACGTATTCCTCTCACCTCTGCCCGAGCCTTTTCCTTTTCCAAAAATATATATGGCTTTATTGGTAAGATGTGCAGCGATGCGGATATTCTTTCTCGCAAGACTTATAGCCAAGACTCGGCCGGATCGGGTCAATCCCCACCTGAATTGGCCACATAACTTTGGCCCGTCGTGAGAGGCCATTCAGTCCGAACGTTTTCTACAATGGGTGCTCATCTCTGCTCCCAGTTGCTCCTTCTGTTGCTTCGAGATAACGCGCCTTTTCCCTTTCCATACGTACCTCGTGCCGACTGTTCATGATTTACCGCCGTTTACCTGATAAGGAACTTTTTACAGCTCGAAAGCCGCGTCGAAGCAGATTCTTCGGAAGAAAAAGTGAAAACTAGACGAAATAATCGATCAGAAAATCGACGTGCGTGCTCGAAATGTTTAACGCTCGAAAACCACCTGTTCGAGAGCGAAACGAAGGTGGAAAAAATAGGTACCCCTAGGTTTCACCTTTATTTTCAACCCTTATCCGATTACCATATTCAAAACGAAATCACAACAGCCCCTATAAACCCTATCGAGTTTCAGTGAACTAAATGGTCGAATAATCGAATTAATTCAATGGGTATCATGAGATAGAAGTTTTAGGGCTGAGCGTGCTTCGAACGGCTCTGCAGTTAAGACTTAAGTGCGTGTTGATTAAGTGGGGATACCTCCCCAACGAAGAGAAGTCCTAATAACAATAATCAAGTACCATCCGTCGGCCCTTCCGATGCTTTTGTTTTCAACTCCGCTCGGGCAGTTGGAAAAAAAATGCTCGCCCGAGAAATATAAGCAGCGTGGTTTTGTTGGAAGTTCCTCCACTCAAGGGACGTTCGAGCGGTGCGTTCCCCAAGGCCGCACAATTAGAGAAGGCGCTGGCTCCTTAATTTCTACTCTGGTAGTAGTCGGTCATCAGAGGTTACCACGCATCTTGTCTTAAGGAAGAAACTTGGAGGCAATCAGCGGTCAAAGATGTTCAAACGCGTTTTTTTCACCAGCACTTCGAATTCTTCACATTTTCCTCCGAGAGAAAAATTCGTAGGATTTTACCGTCTCTAAAATTGTCATGTCTCAGTGAAATTTGGAATCAAAAGCCGGACTGCTGCGATTTTCACTCAAAGCATTAATTTATAATAGCAATCGTTGGCGATTTTTTCCTCAAATATATTCCACCTATATTTCAAACTCGGGTACTTCTCGGTGAAGAGGGAGGAAATTTGGATCAATTCTGTAAGTATTTTTATTTAGGAATTTAAAGAAACAAATTTTCGACCTTCGTAACGGCGAAAATTCGTTCGCCACGATTCGAAGCTCGAAGAGTTCCATTTCAAAGCTTCCGCACCATTTTTACCCTCGATTTACCCATGGAAAAAGCCCTCGACAATCCTTTCTTTCAAGTCGCCGAAAAAAGAACGAATCTTTGATCATACCTAAGTACCTTCTTCCAGCAACTTTAAAACACCTCGAAATCGCCCGGTGGGAGACATTTTTTGTCAGCGGGGTACTTAGGCCATCTTGAAACGGGACACCCTCTTAAAAAGGGTTGCGATGGCCTCCACTCCTCATCTGCCGGGGAGTACATTTTGAGGTAGGTTCGGATTACTTAGGCCTTGGATAGAGCGAGTCGCCTCAACACATTGCGCTATGGAGAATGAGCTAGTTTTCAACAACGGAAATAGCTTCGCCGATTATATCGCAGGAAATTTGTTTCATGGAAGAAATTTAAATTACGCTATAAATTTTTTTTAATACTTTTATCTATTTTTCATTTTCATTTTTATTTAATTTTTATTTTAATTATATTTTTATATTTATTTATTTTTATAATACTTTTATTTATTTTTATTTTGTTTTTATTTTTATTTTATTTTATTTTTAATTTTTTTTATACTTTCATATTTTTTTTTTTATAAAAGGTAATGTTATACTTTTTTATATTTCATTTTTATTTTTATAAAAGGTACTTTTATACTTTTTTCTATTTCATTTTTATTTTTATAATACGTATACGTACTTTTATACTTTTTTTATTTCATTTTTATTTTTATAATAGGTACTTTTATACTTTTTTTATTTCATTTTTATTTTTATATTTTATACTTTTATTTGTATACTTTCATTTTTTTTATAAAGCGACTCTCGATTTTTTTTTCGATTCTCGAAGCGAGCGAAAGCTGTTAAACTGATGGATTTCGAATAGGCCGAGCTCAACTCGAAGGATCTATAGATCGCAGTCTCTTCTCTGTGGATTTCCCTAGCTAAAGCGAGGGTAACGAACTTGACCAAGCTGCGGGTCCTGCAGGTCCGAGGCACCTGCTACTCCTTTTAATTAAGTTAATGTTGAAATCCCGATAGGATACGGGCCATTAGGTTCATTTACCGACTGTCCCTTCCCAAGGGTTAAAAGCGCAAGCAGCGAGTCATAATCAACGGTTCGGTCGCCCTATTAAATCTCGAACAGGCGTGAAACTATGTTTCATCACTTCGAGTTCCGTTCATTGTTCGTCGTGAACGATAATAGTCGTAATAATGGGCTTTGGATCGCAATAGATCGATATAGGGATCGATAAAATGGGCAATAACGGACGATTCTGAAATTCGCCCTTTTACTAAAAACGACGAGAGCGATTGCGCAATGTGGAATTCAGAAGAAAAAAACTGTCGAGTTTTATTATTATTTTTGCATTTTTTTTTGTCAGTCGTCGAATAAAGGACTCTGATAAATTGGATAATTTCTAATTTTTTGTCGTCTTTATTTGTAATAATGTGAGGATCTTAGGTCTTCATTTTTCTATTAGTTTTCCAAGCACTAAAAACTTCTCAAAATCTTCAACGCATCTGGCGCTTCTCTTCGGTTTCTTTACAGCTCGGAGAATAAATACATTATAATTTACTACTAGGATAGGAATTCAATTCGCTAAATGCATGCAAAAAAAAAAAAAAAAAAAAACTAAGTATCAATCCAGATGCAGGTCGTTGCTCTTTCGTCGTAGATTAATTCAGAAACTCATCTCCGGCCTTGCTTCTGAATAATACAGAATGCACGCGTTTGTAAATTACCGCTCGATTCATGTAACAACAAGGTCCGAGCGTTGATGTAACGTCTTCCGGCCTTTCGAACGTTTTTTGGACCAATTAAACGTCGCTATGAGACTCGTAATAAGACGCTGTCATTGAAAGTATGGACGCAGGTGATGGCTATCAAGAAGGGCCACAATTACGGAAGGGCTTTAAGCAGAAAATGAAAACGGAGGCTGTTTTCTAGCACCTGCTGAACGTTGACGCGCGCGCATGAAGGATAATTTTTCAACCACAGTAGCATCAGCTGCTGTCGATGAATAATGAAAGAAGTATTTTTTTCCTATTGATTCATCGCCGTAAAATTGGACACAATTGCAATATGATGATATTTTTATTCGAATCAAGATTTCGATTTATTATTCAATGATAATTGCAATAGCTCACGATAACAATTTCTAACATTTCTCTCCGTCCGCCGTCAACACTTTTTTGACCAAACAATAAAAGCTAATTATTGAAATTTTCGCCAAAAATCAATTATGGCCTGACAATAGCCCAATTCTTTAGCCAAATCGCTACCTCGATTTTAAGAGTATTTTTTGAGGAGTTTTCAGGCCGGGGAAATTCGTATTTTCGAAGGTTTTTCGGACAAAGATGTGTTTGCTATCAATTTCAATAAATTTTTGGACGCTGAATGAAACCTTAACGAAGTCAATAGGTTTAATGGTTATCGCAGCTTTAGTGTAGAATTTTCCAAATTTCCAGAAATTTGGCTCGAGAATTCTCGGAGCTATAAAAATCGTTCTATACTCGTAGGAATGGTCTCTCTTCAGCTGTACCGTTAGACAGAAAATTCAACACGAAAATTAAGGAAAATAAAAATTATTCAAATTACTATTCTTGCCACGGAGACTTCCCATGCAGTTATCAATCTGCTAATAAGTGGGAATATTCACAAATGTTCGCAATAATTACTATTATGAATGGATGGTCTGCTTACTTAATTATCGAAGCGAAGGAATAATAAACCGCTGTCAATCATTTGCAGCTTTTTTAATATATCAAATAGTCGTCAAATCTCAATAAAATCAATAGCGAAATTCCATAATGGCCATCAACGGCTGAGCTGAATAATGTCGAGATGAGTCGAATAAATCGCTCTCCAATTATAGTATTTTTATTTTTCCAACAAACGACAATTACATCGGATTCGAGTTCGCGAATGCGATTCTGAGAAGAAATTAACGCAAAGCGGCACCGCAATTTACGATACATCCATTAAATGCTGAAGTCACCCGTAGAATTAAATAGCCAGGTCAAGGGAGAGGCTTGTGAAATGTGCGAGCGCTCAACAGGAATATAACGCTTGTGCTTTGAAGATCATGAAAATAAATCCGATGGCATCTTGTTTGCTTCGGGTCTCGAGTTTTATGGCTGCTATGGAGCCTTGTTGTGCATAATCCGGCTATTCAGACGGCTCTCGCTCTTCGCCTTTCGATGAGATAATTATCGCCTATTGACATCGGTCTATTCAACAGAATTCCTTTAACGCGAAGCTAATTTCCTCAAATTGCGGTTCAGCCGGAGTAAACGCGATTACTGTCAAGTGCAGAACAATCGAGCGTGATTGGAAAAATCATGATTTCGAGAAAATTGACGAATTTCTCCCATTTGGAATAATAATAATTCTATATAAATTATTAATTGGAAGCAATAGGTAATTAAATCGTAAATTGTTGACCTTTTTCATATGATTTCTAACTTCGATGCTGACGTAATTTTACGTCGTTTCATCACAAGGAAGTTATTGATAAGTAGTTTGATATCTTATCTATCAGAATGTAACTCTTGCAGCTCCATTTGGGGCGGGAAAAATAAATTAACTTCAGTTGGAAAAAACGACGAGAAAATGATGACCAAGGAGGTAAGTTCAAACTACAAATTTAGTAATTTTTTCCGATTTGACGGCTGCTGGGGGCTATTTATCCTGATGAAAGCTACTTTCATTAGATTCCAATGATAAGTATGGGAAAATGTATTTTAAAGATCGGGGAATTATTTTTGAAAACGTGCGAACCTCAGTTTACTGAACCAGTTTCATAGTAAGTCAAGGTGTGAGCCGTTGGACCCATAAAAATACGTCAACAGTGAATTTTAATATATATATTTTTTTTGGGCATTAAAAATTGAGCCAAAAGAAGACGCTTGCACACAATCCAATCGTACGACAACCGAAGAAACCATTCATGTGAACTGCAGTTCACATTTTCTATAAGGCCCTCATAATTAAAATATAAATTAATATTTCTTTTTTCCATGTTTGTTTCGTCACTATGTAACCTCCTGACACTCTGGAAAATGCGACCATACATCGGAACCGGTTATTTCTCCAAAAAAATAATATAAATAATAAAAAATTAAATTAATAGTTAAATAATTAAAATAACCCTCCAACACAATAAATTGTCTGATAAAAATAATGAAACGCGAAAGGAAAGAGCGGAATGCAATCTGATTGGTCAAGTCGTTGGAAGGGGCATTTCCCAATCGAATCACAGTCTTTCCCGCGTTTTCCGCCCGCATTCAATGCTATACGAGTTCAAGCTTTAACACACGGATAGTTCATCACCTAAATATGTAAACAATTTCAACAGCTGAAAGTAACCGTATGAATCTTTATAGCAAACCGAATTTTGAATTCACCGTGCGATTGGTCGGACAATTCTTCAAGGTCGCACGAAGGCGATCGAGTCGAAGAAAGAGAAAAGTACGTGACTCTAACAAAGAGGGAAAGACATTTTCTTTTGTAACGGGAAGTGATTTTCGGAACGCGTCGGACCTAGTGGTTTTTCTCCACCGCATGCTTACACATCCGAAGGCGATGAAAAAACGTACGATTTTACATTTGAATAGAACCTCGGTCCACAGAACTTCGAAAGAACGCGCGTTTCCCGGAGTTTTTTTTTTTCTCTCAAAATGAAACGTTTCGGTCTGCTCAGAACAAATCGCTCGACAGAATGCGTGTATCATTTGGGCCGGCACGGACGGACTCGACAGAATGCGCAGGTGGGACTTTGATAAATGCTCTGGGGTTAACGTCGTCAAATCAAGTCCGTCTGCGGAGCACGGGGAAAACGAAGAATCTCATCCGATGCATCCGCCCACGCGCGTCGAATTAATTTATTTTCCATCCTTTTTCCACGCATTCTCCTTTTTGCATAATAAATAAGAAACCCCTCTCGTCGACTTTTTCTACACAAACGCTCCATTGTCCGCGCGTCCATCTTCGATCGCATCTTACCATTGGGAGGTCTTCTAGTCAAACATAGTAATTCACCTTCTATTGTTTCCGCGCCTCCCCTGTCACCGGATAATATTAATAATGAATTTTGAAAACGTTTCCGTCGATTAATTATTCAATCCGTGTTGTTAAAGAATGTCTCGAAATATTATTGAAAAATATCGATTAACTTTAAATAATGTTCTATTGTTCAATTTTCTTCCTTAATAGTTGGTCATTTTTAATTATTCAATGTTTTATTTCATTTAAATTTATTTTTATTATAATTTTAATTTATTAAAAAATTCAATGTTTTATTGTTTAATTTTCTTCCTAAATAGCTGTTTATTTCATCAGTATTAGTTTTAATTCGCGGCGAGAGGATGGTTTTTTAATCTTTAAGAGTTAATATTGTCAACTAAATAACTGATTTTTGAATATTTATTTTTTTTTTGTAATGTTCCATTTTTTGTCTCATAGTGAAATTAAGTTTCATTCATTCAAACTGCCAACAAAACTGCAGTTTTTTTGTTCTGACTGTGAACAAGAAGAAAAAAAAAATTGTGAACAAGAAGAAAAAGAAAATTGTGAACAAGAAGAAAAAAAAAGTGAACAGCTGTATACTGTGAATTGTAATCAGTGACCTGTAAATTGAGAACTGTGAAAAAAACTGGCCAGCAAACTGTAAACTGCAAATTATTGACTGTAAACTGCCTACCAAAATAAACTGCTTTAAATAACCGTGGAGTGCGAATTTCGAAGTGTGCACCATAGGAAAATTATTTCGTCGGCTTATTTGAATCGGAAGAAACTTCAAGGACGTCTCTGAACTCAATCGCCTCTTTGTTAAAATATTAATGCAATTTTCTCAGCTTGGAGATTTATCTCGTAAGTATTATTATCAAGGGAAAGAATCGATTGCTTTTCGTATATTACCGAATTGTAATAATAAATTAATAATATTATTACTAATGAATCACCATCTCCAAAAAATTTTTTTTTTAGAAATGGTGGCAGAGCCGTACGAAAATTATATAAGAAAGGTCAACTACTTCAAGGACAAACCGCAACAACTGCGTTCCAAAAAATGAGAAAAAAACTTCTGGGTCGTCGAAAAGTCGCAGCTCCAGTTGTTAATGTAGCTATTCAAGTAAGGCGCGTTATAATGAGAGGGAGCCTTCCAATTTGGTGGCTTCAGACCGAAAGAAGAGACAATGACTGTGACGAGTTCTCGCCTCCTTTTCCCTTGTGGTTCCTTTCCGTGACGACTGCAGCCAGCGAGGGCACTAACGAAAAGTTTACACTGCACTAATGAACAGTACTCGTTAAAGCCGGTTCTATTGAGAAACTGTTGCTTCGAGAAACTTTCAAAACACCTATGCAGTCTTTGTGTTAATAAGAAGTCGCAACTGACGTTGAATTAGTACGGAAACCATTAACTAATATTTTTTCTCGTTATATTCCTAAAACCGAAAATGATTCTTTTTTGCGAAGGTTCTTCTTCATTGAAAATCGTGTGTTTTTACGTTTCGTTATAAACCGCTTTCATATGTGATTTCCTACCAGCTCTGACACCAGTAATCATCTTGATTGCGTCTGGTCAACGGGCTACCTTTGGAATACTCGTCGTTTTGCACCCCGAAACGTATTTTACTCCGATGAAAAGGGATCCGCGTGAAAAACTCGACATCGTAAAAATACGAGAAAAAGTCAACTTCGGATGGGGTAAAATAATGCATAGCGTTTTGTAAGGTGGGCATTGGCCGAAACTCGGACGTAATGGACGGTTGCGTCGAGCCCGACTCTAATTGCATTTCTACCTCAAGATGTAATTGAAGGCTGAGCTTTCTACTTGGGACGGCCGCTTAACCGATGTTTTCGGCTAAGGTTGAAAAAACCGAAAAACTCTTCATTTCCCGAGATTGTCGAGATAAGGTAAAAAACCGAAAGTCGATTACGATGCGTTATGGCGTCTCAGTTTCAGGCAAGATTGAGAAGACTGAAGATTGTTCGGAAGATTTAAATATCGGGAAGGGAGGATGTCGATTAATAATTCAAAAAAGCCAATAAATGTAAAAAAAGAAAGTTCTTAAAAGTAATATAAAAAATTCAACATTACGGTCTAAATTGCCAATCCGTCGTAGTATTTTTTTTTACCTTCCAGATATTCACAATAGCATTGAAATTACTGGGGCTCGCGATCGACGAAAATAATCTTTCCAAATCCAATTACGAGCTTCGCTTCCGCTTTTCCAGCATGTTTTAGCGCGACCGTTTTTTTTTCGCAAATGCGACTATATAATCCTCTCAGTAACGCGATTATTCGCGTAAAACGAGACTTAAACACTTCGCAAATGGCTCTCGCCGGAGAAATGTCCTTTCAAACAGATTCTCGCTCGAGCGAACCGTTGCACTCGTTAAATCCGCGACAGCTTCTCGACACGAATATTATTCGATTTGAAAACAACCGCTCGACCGAAATCGCGCACTGGCGGGAATCCGAAATAAAAACTGCGAGCGAAGTGAACTCCATTTCGAAGCGAAATAAACGAGCTGTAATGTAAACGAGCGGACGAAAATCGCTGTAAATTCCTTCAACCGTTATAGACCTTTGTCAATATGGGATTAGATACGCGGAAAATATAATTACGAACAGAGACAATGAAATAGAGCTAACAAGTGAGCTGTATTTAAAAGTGGTGTAGCGCTTATTATTTATAACGAGCGAATTTTTCAGCAGTTACAGTACTTCAAAAGGTAAATATTTAAATCGATTCCACTAGGTTAATAAAAATGACTAATCCGTAAATTTTCCATCGATGGATTGTTCATTTTACATCGATTCATTAAACTAAAAAAATATAATATTCCACTATTATTCAATTCTTGTGGGAACTTATCAGCTGTATGGAGTTGATTATAAAATTTCTACCGCAGATTGAGCTCGGTAACCGCGAAGAAATTATCGTGCGAGGAATTCAATAATGGTTTCGAATAAGATGAAAGCCGGTCTCGATTTTAACTTCCGTCTCGTCTCTAATGATCAGCTTGAGCAAACCGCAAAACGTAATCGTACACCTCGAACGCAATTTCGATCACGGTCTTCTCGATTCGGTCATTCGACCGCGCCGACTAATCAATTTCAGGAGCGATTCGATGCGATTGATTTCTGACGCGAGAAAGACTCGCTTTGAGAATACTCAACAAAGTCCGGTTCGAAGTTGTAAATCAATCGCAATTTTAACGCCGGGAATTTTCTTTCCGAGAAATTTTCCATCCAGCAAACTCGATATATTTCAAAAAGGTCAACAAATTACTTATTGACTCCTAACTGCTAATGTGATCATAGTGTGCTGTCTCAGTTTATGAGAAATATCAATTATAGCTATTAATTGACAGATGTTTCCTGAATAGGCCCAGAGCGGCGAAAGCGCTAGAAGAGATATAAAAACAAAATATGAGATAACGTCGCATTTATTGTCTCTACCTCAACCCACGTCGTATTTCAAGAAGGCTCTAAAAGTCGCCGTAATTTCCGCAAAACTATCGCCTGAAATTCAATCCGTCTTAAAGAAAGGGGAAAAGACATTACCTGTCGCGTTAAGGTCAGCAGACGAATGTAATCATAATAAAGAAAATCACCGCTCCGTTCGAAGTAATGAATCGACTGAAATTGCAGGGAATTTCACCGTCGATGGGCGAAACAATAGAAAATTTTACTGTTATCCGTTCCTCGGTGGTTTATAAAATTGACGAAAACGGCAATGAGAATAAATAATGTCAAGACGAGTAATTTTCAACTGGCGGTATATTTTATTCCTGTCGATAACTGTGAACCATAATTTAAAATAGGAAAATGCTGCACGAAAATTTTAATCATCTTATATAATTTTTTTTTTTTTTTAAAGCGGTGTTGCACAATATATTATATAATTTGTAATTGGGCTTGTCCCGTACATGTAAATAAATTAATAATCGAAGTTGAACGACAAACCATTTTAAAGTTTTCATCTCCAATGTGGAAGCTAGCTGACGAGAGGATTTCTGCCACCAGTTAATTGTGCAATCCTTTAATGGATTAATTAATCGTTTCGCGGTTTTTTGAAAACATGAACGTATGAGCTTTTAATTTCTTTGTTAAATAACTAATTGTGGTGACCATCAGAAACATACAAAGTAACCAAAACTCCTACGTTTAAGTTTTCAAAAAACATAAAATACTCTAAAAATCACAACTAAATCGATAATCACACTTGAACCAATAACTACTGATCACTTCCCTCTATCGGACATACTTTTGCTGAAGTTGCGATTGAATTGTAAATTCCCAACAGGAAGAAAACTGCTTCAGTTTCGCTTCACTTACAAATCGAGTTTCACGGGTATGGCGCGGTTTATTCGGTATCAGATTCTCTCGGATTCAACTACGGATGGTGAGAGGTTTGATCGAGACGACCTCTATAGCAGTGAGTGCCTCTAATGCGCAACGGACGCCTCTGACGACCCCGAGCCCGTAGGAAGCACGTAGGAACCAAACCAGCGCTAACTTCCAAAGGTAATGACCCCATTGGAGCACAGCGAGATGGGATGAGGGTAATTTGGACAGGAGCATCACCAGGAGTTAGAACGAACGGTTGTTCGAGGCCGCGGAAGGGACTCGCTTGAAAACTATCCAACTGAGTTGAAGAGCATTTCCATAACGAAACGAGGAAAATCATCTCAACTCGAAACTCGGTCGACGTAGATGCTCCAATCATACTAAAATTCGTGCTCAGCAGTGGTGTATTACACTTACCAGCGAAGCAATTTGTGTTAACTATCGTGTGAGAATATGAATTTTTGTCTGAAAATAAAGTGGTAGCAGAGCGTGATCGGTATCATTCGGCGAACTTCAACCCAAATCGAATCTACTATCTACGATCAACCGTGAACAGATCAAGCATTAATTCACGTTTACTATTGATTTATTTAGGCGCAGGATTTGAACAGAGCCCACCAATAAGGAATAAATGGGTTGGCAATTTTGTAGTACGCATTAAGTTAAGCATGCTCAGTTGATCGAATATTTGCTCTCGTTTGGATCATAATATTTATTTTCATATAGGAAGGAATTTTAATGACTAGGTCTTTTGTCACCACTCCTGTACAGTTCCCTTCATAGCCACCAGTCTGCATAGCTATTCGTCAGCTATTTTATAAATGATTCTGACAACGCAAAAGTGGGCCATTTGACTGTCGCAAATCAAACACAAATAAAAACGGGCAATAATGAGATCGTACAATTGCCCCAGACATTTGGCAAAACATGACAGGTAATTGGACGTGTCTTTTGAATATTGTAGCGGAGACGACTCGACAACTAGAATCGGCAATGAATAATGGAAAATGGAGAGCCGTTCTCTTGGGGTCAAGTTTCCAGAGCAATAATTTGCTCAAGTGCAAAGACACGAATTGGAAAGATAAAAGGCACAACCTGCTTCTAATATATTCGTATCGATGATTGACAAATAGCGTAAGGTACTAAAGTAATAGCTATAAGTTTTCTGATTCTCTGCAAAGTCGAATAAATAAAAAAGCGCAGAGGAAAATCACTTTTGAAACAGTTTTCTATAGTGTTTGGTAGGGAGATATAAATATTGTATTACCAACGTCTACACTTGTTTCAACGTATTTAGATCATCAGAACCCCCAGATACAACAGCAATCGATCATTCCCGATCAATTTCTGTTTTCAAGGGGACTCCCACAGCCTCTTTATGCCGTTTCAAAACCCTCTTAGCGGTAAAGATTTTTTTAATGGCTCTATCGAAGTGAGAACAGGATAAAAGAAGCGATTCAATCGATATTGTATACAAAGGACCGAATCTTTTCCGCCCTACTGAGAATATTCCACGATAAAGTACCAAAGAGATGAGGGAGAGGCATTCGACTGATCGTATTTACTAACTTGAAAAAAATCAGATCGAAAAGTGAACTTAGCGCGAGGGCAGAATAAATCCCTTTTTCCCGTTCTTGCAAAATTGGTGCGAGGGTGATGTTCAAACAACTTCTATTCATTTCCAATGTTCGAACAACGTTAACAAAAACCCAATCGACACGCATGAAAGAGTGCCGTTAAATAAGTGGATTTGTAGTCAAGGCGACGTTTCTTTCGAGCCGCTAGTAAATAAATTACGAGAAGTAGTCACTCTCGACGGATTTGATGGAAAAATTGAGAGTCCTTCTCATCATCAAATGAAAAAAAATGGATCTTCTTATGATAAACGCATGAGGCGACCAGGCTAGGACGATTAACAAAAGTGTACCTCAGGGGAACGTGCTTGGTCCGCAACGGTTCATGCTCTAACCTGTATTTTCTAACGTTTCCATTAAAATATTGATTATTTGAACGAATTCGGATTTTCAGCGGCTATAATTCGACTCAAATGATTTCCAAAGTTGTCAGTACGTGGAAATATAATGTTATCTTGATGAGAAAGCGCTGCGGCAATCTGAAAGACCTGCAAGAATTCCAAAACTCAGAAGGAGGGAAGAGAAAATTTATTTTTGTTTCAATTTTCATTGTTGACATTTTTTCCTCTCTCATTCCCCTCCAGTCAAAGTCTGCTCCAGCAATACTTGCGATTTCGTGCTGGAACCTTATTAAATTTTATTTTCTCGCACTTTGACGAGCAATACTTCTAAGACAAAAGCGGCCGCAAATTCTCGTCCACAATAGCGCTCAATGTTTAAAATGTTAGAACAAAGTGCTAGTTAATTTTGTCTCAAAGTAAAGAAGCGAAAAAATTCCTCCCCTTTCGACCTAGGAAATTTCAACGTTTCCTTTTAGCAGAGTAACATCAAAGCTTTAGGAGAAGGCAGCTTAATTTAAAACGGGCCGATTAGAACAGAAAGGCTTGAGACCGAGGTGGCAGCGTAGGAAGTATGTTGACTATTTTGATGAAAGCGACGTTGACAGATCGGAGCTCGGCGAGTTCCGCCTCTGCACGGACGTCGGCTTGCGGGGCCACGAAACGCAGAAGACAGCTCGACTCACCCCAAAGGATGAAAAGCCTCAAGCGAATGAAAACTTCCTTCGGAATTTAATTGGAAGCGATCAACTTGGGCTCGGACGAGTGACGTAACGGGTGGTAAAGAGAGCGACAGACACGACCGGCAGAAAATGCGAAGAGGGAGAGGAAAAGGGTCTCAATTACTACGACCCTGACGTCCTCATTCTCCACCATTGCCAGCTCTTTCAGAAAAGGACGATCCTTTGATCCGTCGTCGTGCAACATCGGCAGCTAGGCTAACTGGAAATCCTGAGGACGTCCAAAGGGCGCCTCTGCCGACTGCAAAAGGACTCACCCCGACGAATTTTCCAACACCCGAAACTTTGTTTCCGACCGGGTGGAACGTAATTTTAGTGGATTGGAACGGGAGAAAATTAAAAAAAGAAGAGAGGGAATATATTTTTAAAGGAGGGTCGAGTGAGTCACAGGAGTTTCCTCATCTGTGGGGAATGCCGGTTAGTCCACCCTTGTAAAACCGCGTGCTATAAGAGTCGTCCTGGACACCCCTCCGATTCGGGGGAAATCTTTTGTTGTCATTTAACGTGTTTTATTTCATGCGAATAATGAGCACATAGCTAAAGTACATCAAACGATGATCAGACAAGGTCGTCGTTCCGAGAAATGCGCACGAGAAATGGGGTGCTTCAGGGGAGGGTTCTTTGACATTCCGTTCCAAGATTGCACTAAAACTTATCAACAAATATAAAATGAAAAAAAAATTAAATAAAGGAAGTAGATAATAAGGAGAAAAGGAGAACGGTGGCTAACATTGAGGAGTGATAATATTGAATAAGCGATCCGGCTTGACAAATTCTGGAATCCGTCCGAACGGAAATGGCAACAGAGTGTAATTCCAACCGATTTCTTAAACATCCATTGAAATCGAAATAATCTCCAGTGAAAATACTTCATCGACTGACCATAAACATCACAAGTGTACAATAGATCAATCCTGAACGTTGGATCGGAGCCAGAACTACTGCATGTGCTAGGACAAAGTGGTAGCAGAGCGTGAGTCTGATCGATTTATTGAACTTCCATGAAAATCAAAATAATTTCCAGTGAAAAAACTCCATTTACCGACTGAATAAAAATCAACTCAGAACGCTAGATTGGTTTAAGAACTACATTATCCACCAGCAAATGTTAGCAGTGCGCGGTTTCCATATATTTCCTCCCTTTTGGCTATTTATCCTTCATCCTCGCATGATTCGTAAAAACATCGGTAAAATCTGCAACTGCATACCACCGCTGTAGCGATGCGGTATTTTTGAAGCAGTTCGTCTCGATAACAAAGGAAGAACCAGCGGACGAAAGTCACAATAGACTGAACCGTTCGGCGCAAAATTCCGACGTGAGCACCATGTACTCGTACTGCAAACGCAAGTTACAGTCGGTTTCCACCCGATTACATTCGATTGTTGAGAAGAGCCCGACTGGCTAATTAAAAGGAATTTAAAGGACAGCCTCCGGGCCGTTACAAGATCGTCGAAACAAATAGAGAACGGTGCACATGCGGTTTCAAAGATTTCTAATAGGTTTTTCCGTACGGGTAGAATCACCCGGAACACGGCCGACACCCCCGTCTTAAGATCACGATCCGACAATAAAGAGGTCATGTTTACGGCTGGTGTAAGGAACTAGAAGGCTGGATGGGATGCCGAGGAAGTTTCGCCGAGTTCCAACGGAGGGCTAGACTCGAAACACGAAAACAATAAAGACAAGTGGTTCAGCGACCAAGACCGTCTTCCATCCGACTCCTTCGTTTCTGCCAACTACAAAACCAAAGACCGACCGCAGGGCGCAATAATTTGTCTGGAAAATGGTATTAAAGGCGAAGCGGAGGATGCGGAGGGTGTTCCACCGTTCACGTTTCTTCAAGAGCAACGTGGAAGCTTAAACGGGTTCGCCGACCGCGGCCTTCTCTCGTATGATGAAGTAGGGTACATTACTAGGGTATCTCATGGATAGTCCTTGATTCCAAGTTAAAACTATATAGCGCGCCAGTTAAAAAGCATAAGCTAGCGATAAAATTCGCGGCGGGAAAATGTCGATAAAAAATACTCGACGAACCGTTAAATCCGAAGGTTCATTAAAATCCTATTATGCTTCGGCGTCAATCTCGGTCTTAAATCGAGAATTAATATTAAATCGACGTTCGAGTTTCTAAGCCTGGATTTCAAATTCGTTGATCTCCTATTTTAAAAAGTAGAGGAAGAAACGAGCGACTAAATTATTTTAATTGACAATACCCAAGGGAAAAAGGTACGGCCGAATTTGATGGTCTCCATTCGAAAAAGCGAGGGATTTTTTCTGCCGAGTTTCTCAACCCTTCTAATTCAATTCGCTTTCCGAAAAAACGGCGCATCTCATTCTTAGCATCCAATGGCTTGAACGCGGTGTCGTCGAAAAACGCTCAGGGGCTGGTCGCTTCCCTGACGGTAAATTGACTCACAAAAGAAGCGACGAGGAAAATCGAAATGGAAGGGCGAGGGGAAGACTCGTTCCGAAATTCACAATTAGGGTAGACTTGCGATGGGTGGGAAGCGTTAGAAAAGAACGAAGAGGTTGGATGCGTTGGGAAAATGGAAATTTGAATAAACGAATCAAAACTCGGAGGAAGAGATTGAGCGCGAAAAGGAAGAACACACAAAAGTGACAAAAGTAGGCGCGCTAACCGGATTTAGCATCGGCAGCAGGTGCGAAGAATGGAATATTTTCAGCGATGAATTGATGTCGCGAAAATCGACGATGTGTGAATTTCCCAGCTCGCGAATCAATAGAGGAATAACTTTCCGAGAGTAGAAATATTGTAGTGAAGGAAAATCCATTTTCAAAAAAAATAAAACAAAATAAATAAATAAAATTAAAAATAATAATAATATATATTATCATTGATTGTGAAAATTAGGCATTTGAATGCCAATTTTTTTCTAATTTCAAGTTCAAGAATCATTATTCCCAGGGGGAAAATCTTTTAATTGCACAACGGGCAATTTAAGCGGGAAAACTCAATAATTTATTCTGTTATTCAACGGGGATATACGTTTCAACTGACGAAAGGGAGCATTGAAGCTCCGGTAACAGGCTTTCATAAATACGGCCAATCGGAGGCCCGCCCAAAGGCAGGTGTTCGTTTACGGAGGGTTCCCATTGTCGAAAGCGAAGTTCCATCCGTCAGGTAGACCGAATATACCGAGAGAAACCGAATCACTGGGTCACCCATTTCCAAAATAATGACGCTCGACGAAGCTCCGCTCCAAACGGCCGAATGATCTTCGGGTGTAATCTGAAACTATCTAAGCTAGGCCGCGTCTCTCGTTTCTCCTGTTTCGACGTAACCGAGGTAAAAAGCTCTAGGAGGGAAGGCGAAGAAAAAAGAATGGGAACGAAGCAAACGGCTGATAGTGATCTTTTATGAGCCAAACGTAAAGAGGATTCGAACTAGAGCTATTTCACGAATCGTTCGATTTTTTTCCTCCAATTCGATGCTCAGATTCGCGCGAGATTTATCTTCAAAGGTGCTGTAGGGTTTTTCTGAAATAAGGGCAAGCGAAATTTCGTCAGGTGTCTTCTTGCGCATGGAAACATGGGCTTTTCATTGCTAAATGATGCCCTAAGGGGTGAAAGCGAGCCTTAACCGAATAGATGACAGAGTTGCATAGTCTTCCCGAGTTTGCCCACAAAGTCGTTAACCCTTTTCCAGGCAAAAACAGAATTATTGTGATTTTTCTGAAAATTTTTTGCAGAAATCAAAGTTCAGCCTTCACTATAACTGAAATGATACTCAGTTTCTGCAAAAACTTGTTTAATTGATTTTTATAGCCGGTTGTCATAAAAGGGAACTTTAGTTCCCCTTGCCAGGTTACCGTCAAGGTGCCCTCGCAATAAAAGGGGAACTGTGGTTCCCTTTGCCAGGTTACCGTCTAGGAAAATTCAGGAGTGTAAGAGATGAAAACCGATGAAAGTCTAAAACTTTTTAATAATTCAGTTCAAATTTTCAACATTTTTCCGCATATCGTGGGTACCTATCGTCAATTAATTTTTTCAATCTTTGAAATCGGAAATTTCCTCAGTCAAAGAGTTCATCGAAATAAAAATTCGTATATTTTTCCTCCCTTTGTTCCATATATAACCCAAATTTACAAATATCATCTGCTCTTTATACTTTCCTTACATACCTACCGAAAAAGGGATGAAAAGTATAATAGCACTCGGGTCAAAATTTTTTATTTTGAGTTTTTATCATAATTATGTCCAGGAGGTATGAGGGGGAGAAAAACCAGACGACTCATTCTCCAATTCTTTGTTGGCTGGCTGAGCACTTTTGCCAGTTCGGGCATCTTCAGAGCGACGTAGAGCCATGGCTGCGACCCCTAATGCACAGCCTAGCTGTGGGCCCTGTGGCTCCACGTCGCCCTAAGGATGCCCTGATGGGCGAAAGTGGTCGGCCAGTCAATAAAGAATCGGAAAATGAGTCGCCTGGTTTTTCTCTCCCACAGACCTCCTGGACATAATTATGATAAAAACTCAAAATAAAAATTTTGACCTGAGTGCTATATATTTCCATCCATTTTTCAATGGATTTTTGGATGGTTTTTCAAGGAAAGTATAAACAACAGATGATATTAGTAAATATGGCTTATATATACAACAAACGGAGGAAAAACAGACAAATTATTTATTTCGATTGAAAAAACTGACATTCAAATTGCCTTCTTTGGTATCAAGTATCCTGGCAAGGGGTACTCAGGTTCCCTTTTCAATTTTTTCAATTGTGAAAGTCTGGATGGATGTTATGATAATTTTTTTGGCTTTTCCTCAAGAAAACAACTTGATCTAGGAGAATCAGGAGATCAGAGTTTTCAAAAACAATTTATAACTAACGAAAACTTGTTGTAAACATCCCTGCCTAGCTGAGTCGGCCATCTTCAACATGCGAACACGACTTGAGTTCAAAAATCGTCTAAACAGCTGGAATAATCGCGTTTAAAATGGTCTACAAGGCTGCCAACTTGTTAAGAAGGAGTTCATTGAATCACAACACTGTTTTTGTGGTCCCAATCCAGCTAAATACCTCGAAATATCGACTGGAACTTGAGGGGAACTGTAGTACCCCTTGCCAGGAAAAGGGTTAAAAGCCTTTTTTTTCAAAATATTTAAAAAAACTTGTAAAAAAAAATCCAATGCCAATCAAAGAATATAGGTAGTCGTATTTCCATTTGTCTCACACTAAAAAAATAAATATATATTATTCTTTGAAGAATATTTATATCTAACCGCGAAGTTGCGGTGAAGCAATAGCATGGGAAAACGCGTCGTTAAAATTTATGCGGTGTGAGAATCGAATAGTTCATTGGCTCGACAAAAGACAAAAGTCTAAGGAAGGACTTTTGGGTAATGATCCTCAGCCGAACCGAGCCGGCGGACCCGAACGTCGGGTACCATGAGACACGTCCACCGGAGGAAATCATTCCACGGTTCATCGGTGGAAAATCCCCTTTTTGTTCACTTCGAACATTCCAGCTGCCGTTTTTCCACAGTTTTTTCCGTCAACGCCGAAGACTGAGGTTTCTCAGCCGACTGCTCACCGATTTCTGGGATCGGTAGTTTCTTCGGGACGTGAAATCGCCGTTGGCTTCTGAGGAAATCGAGCACATCCCATTACGGTAGATTAGATGCAGGAAGAGTTGTAAACGACGATTCATCGAACTTATTTCTTGAGAATAATTTATCGCCTTTGGATTCCAAGGCTCCAAAATCCATATTTAGAACAGAATAGAACGCGATTTATATAAAAGAGTGAGCAAAAAATACCAAAATTTCAAGGCTTATAAATTTTGGTACTGTAGAAATTGAGAAAAGCTTAGGAAGTTTCAATTCATCGTTTCATAACACATCTCGACTAACATTTACCTCGCTCTCGGTTCGATTTTAAACCCATCATCTCCAACTAGTTTCCACTCCACTTGAATGCAAATGGCTCTAAAAAGCACGAAGAAGATAAGTGCACAAGGGGGAAAGGAGTCTGCGAAGAAAACGCGTCTAATTACGCCATTAGAAAAACTCTTTTTCACTTTTCAAACTTCTGATTTAACTTTCCCATTCGCTTCAACCGTAAGAGGTGGGAATTCGAAGCGCCGTAGAAGTTTTCCAAAATGGCGTCCACGCCCTTTGCGAACTTGGCTGTAACTGAAGTTTAAGGAGCTCCAGGTATAAGGACCCGAAGAGTTAACTTTGGATTCGGCAAAGCAAACTCGACGACTCGAACGAAAACGAAGGATATCGAAGGGAAAACCTACGAACAGTCCGGTAACCGCTTTCAAGAAGAAGAACAAAGTTTTCATCTCCACGCGTACACCCGTGCCCCACCGGAGCTTTTATTGAGAAACTTGTTTTTCCTTTTAATTAAATCGCGGATTGGATAATCCTCTGGAGGAAACAGTGGAGAAAAATGTTTCCCTCTAGAGAACGGCGAGGGAGCGATGAGAAGATGCTGTGAGGATTTTGAAAAACGGGTGGCGACGGAATCGAAATTGCCGAAATGATTTTCTTTATTATAAGAGGAAAGTTTCCTGAATCCGCGCGTCTTTAATAAAAGCTAATTGTGCGGAAAAATCTCGCAGCGCATTCTTGACGGAGTAGAAAATTAAAATACGTCGACAAAGCGCTGCATTTCTGCTATGAAATGCCTTGTTGTTGAAACCTGCCTAATTATATGCAGCCAAAAATACCCAGATCAAAGAAAATCTCCAGAGGGGCTTGTTATGAGAAAACTCAAAGTTATTCCTCTGAGAGAGCGCGATCGCGTTGGGAATGTGCCAAACGCTGATGAAAAACGACGATGTAAGAAGAGAATTTTGGAAATATTATGAGGCATAACGAGACGAGGAAAATCATCTAACTCGAAACTCGGTCAACGTAGATGCTCCAATCGTACTAAAATTCGTGCTCAGCAATGGAGGATATGAATTTTCGTCTGAAAATAAAGTGGTAGCAGAGCGTGATCGGTATGATTCGGTGAACTTAAACCCCAATCGAATCTACTGTCTACGATCAACCGTCAACAGATCAAGCATTAATTCACATTTAATATAGATTTATTTAGGCGCAGGATTTGAATAGAGATGTCCACCAATACGGAATAAATGGGGTAGCAGAGAGTGGTTGGAATCATTTGGCGAAGTTTAAAAGTTTAAATCTTGGATTTCGTGGGTTGATTTTCAGAGCTCTTGAAGGCTCTTAAACGAATTGATGCCAGCATTAGCTGGCTCGGGATCTGGTGCTAACTCATCCAGACATGTGACTGACGAGTAGTTCAAATCTACGGTAGCTGGTTAGGGCTGGTTAGAAAACCAAGAACATCCCTTACCAGCCCCAACCAGCGACCATCGATCCACTTAGTGCCAAGTTCTCTGCCCGATACTGGTGAAGTGCTGCAATCCAAATCCACAATGCGAAATTCGGAATGCAATGACGAATCTAGAAGCGCTTTCTACAAATTAGGATAAGCAAGCAAAGAGTACCACCATTTCTGACGATACGATGAAATTGCCAGAAGACTTGAGCAACCTGAGAGTTCTTTAGCACCCCAACTCCCTGAAAACAACTGGAATTTTTTCAGGTTGTGGAATCCCATTTCTCAAGGATAGAAGACGAAGACATAGTATTGAATTCCACTAATCTTACATCTTAGTTGTAATTGATTATGGCCAAAACAATTCAACTCATCTAAAATTAGTGGAGCTCTTGAATATCTCTTCACTCCTAGCCCTGCACTGGAACTCTAGTGACTCAAATAATCACACTTATAATTCCCATTATCAAGAAAATAATTAGTGGCCCCTTCAAAGGAATATTTGCGTAAGAATAGTATTCTAATAGGAACTTCACTCTCAAAGAAGACAATCGATGCGAATTCAGGAAAGGTTTATACGGTGTCCGTGTGTCAACATTAGGAAGACAATGCTTCAACCTGTGCCCAGCTCTTGGACAAGGCGCGAGTTTGAAAGAGATCCACAGCCGACGGTCGAAAGGCTCGCCGACATTTTTCCCCAGCGATATTGATGACCTCTTTGTATGCAAATTTCGAGGATTCGCGCATCTCACCGCCTCCTGGAAGAGCCGTTAATTGTTCGACGGGTCGTCCGAATGATACGTTCGAATAGGGATCCTATATAGAAAAGAAACTGAAACAGATGGAGAGGAGTTGGGGGACGAACCAGACGTTGGCCGGCTTAAAGTGACCGGCAAACAGACGGAAAGAGACAGTTTGGCGATCCATTGAAATTCTCTCGCACCGTCCAGGTGTCGGAAAGTATCAAGGTGTCACCGGGGAAGTCTAGCGCGCCAGTGACAATGAGCACAAAAGTCGTCAGGGGACGTTTCCCAATAGCACGCGAAGATCTTTTCTTCCACAGCTTGTTTGCTTTTACCTGCTGCCGCCCGCTGCTATTTCATCCCTCGGAATCGTATATCGGTCGACGGAGAGAATCGGCCAATTTGCCCGTTCACGAGGAGCGCATAAAACGAGGCGGATATTTATGATGTCAGATGACAGGAGTAGGGATGGAATGAACGACAGATGTTTTCGATCCGTGATTTATTCCTCACATCCCAAAATCCCCCACAGGGAGGGGAGGAAAAAATCAACCGAGCGCCGCGAGAGAGAATCAAATTTACTAATACCTCTCTCGACAACCAAATATTTACCATTAATCGTCGTTTTGCCCGAAGGGATATAGCTAAACGAACACCTGGGCCGAAACCGGTGGCAACAATGGAACTTTTTATACCCCTCGCTCAAATATCCTTTGCCGAATGAAGTTTTCGAATTGATGAGAAATTGATTCGTACAGCTCCCTCTAGCTGAAGAGTAATTAGGTTCTTAGTTGCAAAAGTTCCCTTCAAATGAATCATCGGTTTGGGATGGATCATTTTTCTTACGATGAACCGAATATAATTTACATGGCTTGAAGGCAGATTTTTATCAAATGGAATATCGTCAATGGAATGTGTGAACCAAGCAAAACAAAGATTACATTGCTGCCCAAGCTATAATGTAATATGGAACGTTCGGGCATCTTCAGGGCATCTTAAGCCTTGCCATGGCGTCATGACGAGGTAGCAATCACTTAAAGGATAGTGGAGAAACAGTCGCCTGGCCAGCTTCGCCACAATATAATCTTCTTCCTTCCAAGCGTACGGCTTTATTGATATTCGTCAATTATAGTCCCAAACAAAGTGAAAATCGTTTCACGCACCAACTGGGACGTCAATTTTCTGCGCTACCGGTCGCAACGCATCGGCCCACAGATCCCGTACAAAATCTTCAACAATTCGAGTTACCTGCGCCTTTTTTCCATCTCAAGACTCTCCGATAGCAGCCACCCTTGTCGAAAGGTGTTTTCCCTCTCCTTTCATCCCTTGCACGTGAAGGCGTCTTTTTCGTTTTATTGCTTCCACCTCGACGCCTTTTTCGGGTAAAGGGCCCATGGATTGCCTTAGGATTCGATATGCCTTCGTCTTACGCTCGGCAGCCGTCTCAACCGCATCAGAGCCCTTCAATTCAGGGGAATAAGCCTCTTCCCTTTTGTGCGCCTTGTATCGATTGAGCTTCGTGAAGATTATTACGGATATAGAACGGGCCAAGCCACCTGTTCGCTGTGTTAACGTGTTATTCCGAAAAAGGTGTCGTTACAGCATTGTACAAAAATGCACTTGCATTGGGTGAAAATAGAGACGGCTTAGTTTGGAGTCAAAAAATAGGTCAAGCTCACTATTTTAGCTGGCCAATTGAGGAATAGGGATCTCCAGGATTGAAAACCGGATTCGCTAACCTTCTGGAACCTAGTTCAGTAAGAAATTATTACATCGCTTCTCTAATTTCAGCCCGAAAACTGAACAGCTTCATTGCTTGTCTTGCTGACTTCAGACGCTCCTGATGCGAGATATTTCAGGCCACTTCACCCACAAGACTCCGGGATGGCTCTGGAAAGAATTCCTCATCTGGATCTTGGAAATCATTTGACTTTTCCTGTTGAATGTCGTACTCAGGACAGACAACTCCTGCGCTGCTAAATACAGGCATTTCCAAATCAGTTCTTTGAAGTCTCTTCCAACTTTGAGGAATATCTCCTTGAAAAATGTTCCACAAAATCTTTTCCTTTGACGGTCAACTATTTGCAAACATCTCATAAACATATTCAGACACGGTCTAGCTTCGTTTGTTCGAAAATGAATACCTCGAAATGCGTTCCTGGCTTGATGAAGAAGGCTCCGGTTCAGCGGAGGGCAAGGCCAGGCGAAATTGGGGGAAAGCCGGATTCCTCGCTTTCGCAGTCAAATATTTGTGCGGCAAAGAGCGAAACCGCCGGCAAAACGGTAAATATGTGAAAAAGCGAGATTGCCGCATGAAATGTGTGTTGAAACGTTGGAAAACTGCAGAAAGGTCTTTGTCGTTGTACGGGAAGCTTTCCAGTGAAGGGGAGACGTTTTATGTAATTTTCATCAAGGCTCGATATTGGGGCGACGAGGAAAAAGCGTCGAGCCGAGATAGGGTCTCACTAGGGCGATATTTGTTCAGGAGATGAGCCTGAAGTTGGCGTATTTGTACAACGGAAACGATACGGTTGGAATTCAAATATTTCGAGCCGAAATACGAGATTTATAACGACCTTTCGCACAGCCGAATTGCGCGCTTTATTTGCCGTACTAGCCGGAGAAAATAAAAGGTAAAGCTAGTTCGTATCGTTAGCGGGACATAAGTTCAAAGAATGCCCTTATAAACTTGAGAGTAGGGAAAAAAAATCGGCTTAATCCATTTTACGGAAACTTTTCCAATTTTACGTACAACTCGCCTACGGGCGACCGTAGAACGATCCATCAAGCGAGTTCGAGGCTGTAATCACATTAAACATTGATGGCGAAGATTACCCAAGCGTTTGGAATTGTGTTTGCGCCGAAGGTTAGTAAGGACGTGGGGGGAAATTCTTTTTTAATAACTTCGGCAAACAATTTCCTCGCGCCCTCTATCGAATCCTATTAATGCGATTAGCGACCGAAAGAGGTCATGTTGGGGCGACAGTCGCCTAAAAAGGTAAAGCCGATGAGGGATAGAAATCGGCAACTTGATCTTATCCATAAGAGAGCACTGATAGCGCAAAAGCATTTTTCTAGAATAATTTCTTTTTCAAATCAATATAAAATAGGTTTATACAACGAAAATATGAATAAAATGAAATAATAAATATTTTTCTTTTAATATATTTATTTGCAAAACACGAGCAATAGCCCTTTTAAATTACAATCTAAATAACGAAATTAAATAATACCTAGTTGTAACAAAAATAAAAATCAATGATCAAAACTTTATCAATAATATTCCATCAATTATAATAGAAATAATTATTAATCAACTATTAATTTATAGATTCATTTATTCAATTGAATTCAAATGAAATAATTCAAAAATTAGTGCAATTCAACTTTTAATTTACTTACAATTATTTAAATTTCATTCATTTTGGTTGAAATAATTATTTAATCAAACTAGATATTATGAAAAATAATTAATCGAATTATTCATTCAATTGACTACCAAATTATCAATAATAAAAATAAACTATACAATAAATAATAAATATAAAATATGAATAAATATAAAAAAAATTGGAAAATAAAAAATACAATTTAAAATAAAAAAATTGGTAAATAAAAAATACAATTTAAAAAAATGGTAAATAAAAAATACAATTTAAAATAAAAAAAATGGTAAATAAAAAATACAATTTAAAATAAAAAATTGGTATACAAAAAAATACAATCTAAAAAAAATAAATGAAATGAAACTATTATAGAATTACCATTTGTGTCATTTGAATTTCACATTTTGCATTTTATATTGTTCTCAGGTATAGATTTGTCCAGAAGGAATTCCTCCAACCGTCGAAAGAGTAAGGTTGGCGAAGGAATTGGTGTTTGTAGTGAGTGACGTGAGTGGTGAGCATTTCGTTGAACTAGACACGGACATTCGGATCGTACGACGGATGGCCGAATACGAAGAAAGCATCCACGATTGTGAAACGAAGCGAAACGGACGGTCGTTAACTTAAACCGGTGCCACCGACTAACGTGACGATCCTTTGTATATTTCGAAAATGCTCCCTGCTAATGGTGGCTCCCGTGAATACACGAGTCACGCGTGCTCATTCGGCGACGCATCAATCTGAATAATAGGACACGAATGATAAGAAACCGAACCTTCAATAGTCTTTGTTACACGTGATAGTACATCTACGTTTACAAAGAGATTGCCAGGATGGAGGTAATCTTGAGCTTCCTGAGACAAATCGTTAGGCTAATAACGGCTATAGTATCACGGTCCGTCGGAGACATCGACTCCCGAAGAGTTTCGGACGATGGGAATACGTATTATTCCCAAGAGTAATACGCAATAGTCGAATTATGAAGCGCAAGGTTTTTTATGACAGGTTATCAAAGGAAAAGTATCCAGGAACAACGTGTAATGAACTAGGTAGACGTTTTGCTACAATTGGAATTAGACGTCATGGAAAAATATCCGGAATTTCCGATGCCGCGATCTCATTCAAAAATGTCCAGCCCGCTCTGGGAATATTCGTGCAAAATGCGACTGTATAAATCGAATATCAAGTTCAACGAACCAAGTCGCCGACTGAATCGAAATTATCAACGCCCTTAGATTCGGCCTCGTTTGAAATATAACAGATATTAACGAGGTGTCCAATGGTACGAGACTTGCGCACAAATGGACCGCCATAGCCTCATTTATATGAGAGGCGCAAGGTTGGTTAATAGGTCTACGAATGCAGCCGCTTCAATATCACTGCCTCGACTATACCGAACGCCCATTGTCTTCCATGTGTCGAGTGCGGTCTTCTATTATAATTTCCGGCTCCTCCAACCACTAACATTCAACCGTATTCAACTGAAGCACGATAAAAATTGTCCCCATTCAAGAGGTCAGGTTGTTTAACTAGACAACGATCCTGAAAAAGACACGTCTGATACTTAAGAGCGATTCTCAAGGGCTATCAATTGAGATAGAACGAGTGTAATATCGTCATAGCCTCAACGCGAATGAATTATATTATTCGATTCATGAATCGCCATGATGCACCGATAATCACAGCGGGAAAAATTTCCGCGCCAATTTTCTACGCAATTAATTCATATTTATCGATAAAAATTCCGCACGATGAATCAACGATCTCTGCACGCATAATATTCACCATGAATACAATTTTTGACCGAAGCGCTGTTTGAATTCAATTAAAATCCCCTCCGCCTCATTTTCAAATGAGTTTCTTCAATTCCAAAGAGAACCAACGGCGCAAAAAATTCATAACGGCTCGGAAATGAATCGATTTGACACGAGCAGGTTTTCTGAGGTCGAATAACGCTGAGAAAAAGAGCGGAATGTTTTTCGAATTGAGCGAGAATTCCTATTATTGTCACACGAGTTATCTCCCCTTTTGATCTCCGAGGGTTGAAGGGTGAAGCCGCCACTCGCTCGCGAAACAGGAAGAGATATTACCTGCTCATTGTTGACTTGGCATATTGCTGGCATTGTATTTCCCCCGAACATAGCGAGACCGAGACGTACGAAATGTTTCCTTCGGGAAGGAAGAGCAAAGAATACCGACAGACTTGCTTCTTGTTTTCGAAAATCATGTTTTTCATCGAGCGGATATAGCGAGAGATTCAGGCCCCTGATTAAATTTCACGGAATGAATAAATGACACTGCGATTCATATTGCGATTCACGATATTTGTACAAGAAATTTGACGATTTAAGATCATTTGCAATATGAAAAAGACAGCCAACGCTGATAGGAGCACTAGCTTTGGAAATATTTAATAAATTGAATTCTTAAATAAAAACGCTGCAAATATGAATGTTCAGCGGTTTATTATTTCTTTGCTTTCATCATGATTTGAAAAGACCATCCACTTGTTATACATAAAAACACATCCACATAAAAAATTATTGGAACTAAGGGTGATGTCCTAGGCAACCAACGTGGTATCAAATATTTTCATTTTTCTCATATTAGCTAATTATTTTTGATCGATTCTAAATTTATTTTCCTCGACTTTCTTGCACAGCATCAATTTTTTCAAAATTCGCGAACGTGGCGAAAAAAATCCCAAATTTAAAACTCCAAAATACGAAAATCGAAAAAAATTCAAAAAATATTAATATGTGTTGGAATTTGATTGTTTTCACTCTAAATTCGAATTCTACGTCTAATTTCCTGTAGGAATCATTAATCGAATTCGAACAGTACTGCAAGTATTTGCAACGAATTTTCAAAGTTGAAAAACATGGAAACGTGAAGTACTGAAATTAGTATAAACTGATAGTTGTCGTCAAATTTCCGCCGTTTTGACGTCAAATTCGGATTCAGCGTTAAATTTCCTATAAGAATCGCTTTCAAATTGGCTTGAAAGCGAAAATTTAATTTTTCACTATTGCCGCTGCCAGCGGAGCTCGAGATTTCGGCCGGTGAAAAAGTCGATTTACGGAAAATAATTTCTCTGGCGCTGTTTAAATTTTTTTCGCCAAATTTTTTGCTATGTACGTGTGTAAGGCAATCAAATGAAGGCTCCTGCATGATAAAACAGTTGATTCACATCAATTTTGACCCCGAAAATCACGGTTAAAGTCCAATTTTCGAGCTTTCAAAAACTGATTTTTTTGGACCACTTGCAGATTTTTTCGAAAATTGAAAAAAATCACAAAAATACATCTTGGTAAGGTACAACTTCCCTGAAAATTTCAGATTTTTATCTGTATTGAAAGACGAGTAAAAATTCGTTAAATGATCGGTTGAAAAGAATCGCAGGGGGACCCCTTGGATTTTTCGCGAAAATTTTTTTGTGATCGATTTTGCTCAAATTCGGCATAATGATAGTTGATGATGTGTATATCAATAATATATGGTTCATTCTTTGTTTATTTTGCATTAAATTGATGAAAATAATGTTCAAAGTTGAAAAATGTGATGTTTTCGTGTATAGTCTGCTAATATTGTTGAATAACGCAAAAACGGTTGAAAAATGGATAGGTACATTACATGGGGAAAATGCGGACAGTTAAATTACCTATCTTTTGGTATATTCAAACATCTGAATTGACGACATTTTATTCAAGTTATCCACTGTGAAAGTTACAAATCTTGGAAAAATTAAAAGTTGGACTGCCTATCTCGGCTAAAAGTTAGACCAAGTTGAAAAACCCAATACATACTTTATGATACTAAGTACAATGCAATACCCACCACCTACAAACCAAATTATAGCAACTACTAATAATTTTTATAGCTCCCAGACCGATTGAGATATGCAATTTTACTTTATATCTCGAAACTTGGATACGTTTGCATAAAAACCGCGCTAACTCGTGTACAATTAAAGCAAGCGACTCCGTTATGGTCGAATTATTAAACGTCAAAAAATCTATATAAATTTATATCAAACGCAGTTATGTTTCGAAAACCTTGTAAATTACGAATTCCCCCCCACAATGCCCTGCAAAAACACGATTAAAATATAATTAGCGAACATCAAACAAGGATTGTGAGGAGGGAATATAATATACCATTAATGAATAATAAACCATGTCAATGAATAATAAACCAGGCCTATTGATCAATAATAAACCAAAATTACATATCTTAATACTAATAACATGCTTAAGGCTTACCGAATTCCTTATTCGAAAGTACTCAATTGCTTACCTGCAACAAAATGAACAGATAATTAGCGGATTTTATTGGCGGCAGAGATTTTTAACACACCTGGGAGTAATAATATAAGAAAGGAGGAGAAGTTGCCAGACACCTTAAAGATATTAAGTGGTAATAATAATAATTGGTCACTTCCTAAAATCGTCAAGCGGAGAGCTATAAGGTGACGTTAATAACGCCCAGCCTACTCGAACTAGTCAACCGGAGAGACGAAATGATGAACGATTATAGCCGGATTAACATGTTTATTTCCGAACAAAGGACAAAATGGGGATGGGCAATTACGTCAGATTTAGTTCATCGAAATGACTGGATGAGTTTTATAAGTGTCGAGTTTCTCACAAAGGGAGAGCACGTTCGAGGGCGCTTTGCTTCTTGGGCCAAGTCAGGCGTGCCCTATTGTAACTCGATGTAAATCAGGTTTTTATTTGTCAGGACGTTCCCAACTAGTGAGACAATAACTATTAAGTACCTGCTTTACTATTCGGTATCGCTTGTCGACCCATGGGCCGTCATTACGATTGTGAGCTCCTACGAAAATCCATGTTCGGCCATAGTGACGTCTTTACCATTCATTTTGACTTTGTTTGTTGTTATTTCTTACACAATAGGGTCGTTTTTTCGAACCTACGTGAGGGGGGTTTCTCGTTTTTTATGACAAACGGCGCAGACTCGGAGGATATAAGACTTGTACATATCTTGAGACAGAGGACAACAATGAAAGAAGCGAAACCAACGTCGCTCTCCACAATGTTATCGTCGCCGGATTCGAAAACCCGTTGGTTCCATGAATAACTGTGACAAATGAGCCTTCTTTTTCGGTAAAAGATTCTCCCGGCCGAGTAAGGTTATGCGCTTTGCTTTCCAAGTCTGTTGTCGGTCGTTCGAACGATAAGGCCGGTCCCAGAGGCGGTGGAGTCTCAGGCTTCTTTCCCAGACTTATTCTCCTCGGGTCTTCTCATTCGCGGCACGCATTCCATTTTTCTAAGCCATCATCCCTCACAAACTTCGCCCATATTTCACGGAGATATCAGTCAAAATATTCTCTCGCGAGACTTCATCGGACGAGCGAGGGAACGTTAGAATCGTATCTCGCCATCCAAAATACCTAAATCGCGTTTCGTTGATTGATCCGAACAGAATGCGATAAATGAGTACGAATATCATGTCAGTTGACATAATATGTTCCCTTGGAGAAATCCAGTATTCGGTAATTTCTACGTACGCCTTATTTTAAACGTCTGATGGGCAGATGATCTGCTCAACGCTGCGAGCAATTTTCTTCAGCAACGTATAAAAAATATTAATTTACCCGTTTTCCAAATGCGTTGTGATTTGTCGCATTTTAATTGATGAGGTTGAGACATTATCGGCGACGTTATCTCATTTTGCATTTCTATATTTCTAGCGCTTTCGCCGCTCTGGGCCTCTTCAGGAAACATCTGTCAATCGTTCGCTGTTATCGATATTTTTACAGAGAGCACAGCATGATCACACTCGCCAATAGGAAACAATAAATAATGTATATAATATACAATGAATCTCTGCATAAACCTTCTGTATAAAAGTTTTTTTTTTTTTTTTTTTTTTTTTTTTTTTTTTTTTTTTTTTTTTTTTTTTTTAAAGTCCTGTAAGTAGCTCCACAAGGCTGGGATTGTCATGAATCTAAAACGTTAAAAGAGTGAATTATATTATGTCTTAGTATATTTAGGTCGAACGGAATACTCATTGCTCCAAGTTTTCCAAATGTTTCACCGGATTAAAAATGTTCCTAAATCGCTCCGAAAATGCTCCGCAGATCTTCGCTTACTCAGGCGATGATATCCTGCTGATAATCTTTCCTTTTGGTGAAGAATTTTTTCGAAAATAAAACGAAACGGACCGAAGCTTTGTAACTGGTTAAAACCGAGTTGAAACTCTCTCAGCCAGTTGTAGAGGCCTTCTTCAGGTACTACGTCAGTGTTTACAGGTCCCTGGCGGCGCTGGCTTTTATTGCTGGGCGTCTTTACAACCCCCAGCAGCCAGGAATGACGCCGGCGAAGCTGAATTGTAAACCGACTCCGTTCCTTCTACCTTTCTTGTTTCAATATTAAACCGTGCATCTTCTTTGGATTCATTTCTCCCCCAACCTAGTTCTCCCTAAAGCGTTCCGGAAGATGAATAAAAAAGTTTCTTACGAGCAACTGGGTTTTCAGGCTGACATCGGAGCAATATACGGCCGTAATTATGGTAGCCGAAGTCAGCGTAAACGTCAGTCGAAGAGGAGGGGAGCGAACGAATTTTTACGGTTGCCGAGGGAAGGTTCAAGGTGGATAATAATTTACACAAAAAAAAAAAAAAAAAAAAAAAAAAAAAAAAAAAAAAAAAAAAAAAAAAAAAAAACGGCTTCCATGCATGCGCATCGCTGTATTCCTCGAATTTCGATAACCTTCCAAGCGCAGATTCGAGCTTCTTATTATTCCGAAGAAATAACGCGTCCCGTCGTTTATTTTCCTTTTTAAAAATAGTTACCCATTCACGAGCGATTCCCCTCAGTTGCCATCTGTTCGAGTTTATTCTGCGGTAGTAGAAATATGATTTATCGCCATAAGATGTTTTTTTACGACGAGTTTTACTATAGGTTTCAACTTGAAACGATAACGGCGTTTTCGAATTGATGGCGAAACAGGCGGACGAAACGCAACCAATAAGTCGAAATGTTTCGAAATTCCCTGTAAGTGAAATATAAAGGCCAATTTTCGGTTATAATAAAAATATAGATAAGCGAATAAAAAGCGATTCAAAAATACATCACGCTCTGTAAGATTCAAAATAAGAGAAACAATAACGATGAAAATAATAAAATTGTGCGAGCAAATAACACATAAATAAATTGTAAAATTGTCAAACAAAAACTCTAATAGTAAATTAAACAATATTAATTTTTTGTAAAAAAAAATAATTAAAAACTAAAAAAAATGCGTAAATAGTTACAAAAAATAAAAATTAAGGAAGAATAATGTTATAAAAAATTGTATAAATTTAAGCAGAATAATGACAATAATAAAAATAATAATAACGACAAAAAATGTGTCAATTCTCTGTTTTAACGTCCATAAACTAACTCATAATCCAAAACCTTTTCAAAAAAAAAAAAAAATCTGAGACCAATCTAGAGTCCAAATCTGGGTCTATTTTGCCTATTTTTTTCCTACGGTCTCTTTGAACGACCCATCTTCATCGCTCTCTCCCACGGAATTTTCAACTCCGGAAAAAAAAACTCGACCTTTATTTACGCCCTGATCATCCTATAAATCATAGTTGCCGAATATGTACGTTTATTGTCGCTTCGTAGAACTCATGCTGCGCGTGGTAGCATGATCCGACGAGGGAACCAAAATAAAAGATCACTGGGACTGATTATGATTCATTGTTCGAACGGAACGAGCCGGACGAGGGTGAACTGAAGTGAATGTTTACAGCAAGTTGATTGCATTCGGCCGAGTTAGGTGGCGAGGCTTGTACGCTGATATAAGCCTTGTCAGAGACAACTACGAACCAACTATGGCCAACGACGACTACTACGTCGACCTGACTGGTACTGGACCATATTTCACGACCGTGTAGCTCTTCTTCGTGGCCTAACAAACCGACCTCACGATAACCGCGTGAAAGATGGCCAAACATTAATTTGAGCGAAGTGGACTCGGGTCAGCCAGCTCTTGTCACCGGTAAGTTTCGTCCGGCTTTCGTTTCAACTCAAATGACATTCTATCTCGGGTTTTCGGCGGAAAAATGCGACCACGTATTCAAGTTTAACTTCTTCGAAGATGACTCCTTGTCTTCTCAGGTTAAGCGCGTGCTTAATTAGATAGTGAGCACATTAATAAATTTTTTGCTGCTTACCAGTGCCAAGTTTTTTTCAATTTTTTTTTTTTTTTTAATTACAATCTTTGGTAGCTGAAGACGCAGGATAAATAGAATCAGTATCCGTACTTCCGCGTTCATGGTTTTTATGTATTTATATGTTTCATTTTAGTCATGTTTTAGTGCACCGAGCAAGAGAAAAATGTTATATTAATTAGTTTCGGTCTCTAATTTTCTCCCTTCCTACTGGCGACTCTGAAGGCGAAGTTTCTGACAAAATAAAACTCATTTCCAAGGTTTCGAGCCTTTAAAACGTCCAACGTCGTCCGTCGGCTCTTTAATGCGGCTCGTCTCTCTCGCTTCCTCTTGGCAGCGATGTATACGTTTCATACAGTAATAGACCGCGATCAATCATGTCAAAGCGTTCGGGCTAAGGAGGAAAAAATGCTAAACCACACACAGGATACACAAGATGAGAAATGGGGGGTGAAGATGAATTAAAAAATGTTTTTCCCCAATTTTTTCTCGAGGGGGAAAAAATTTCTCGTTCCTTTCTTATTGCCGAGCTACTATACACAAATGTCAGGGAGGACGGGGTAATTCATTTCTGGGAGTGGACCAGGCTACTGATGGAGGAACGAGGAGCGGCAAGATGGATATCAGGTGGCACGCAAACTTCTTTTCCATCAAGAACCTAACCGACTCTGGTCGGACTTGGTCGATCGAAATGAGTTTGTGAATTTTTAAAAGCCTTCGAAACAACCTATAGTGGTGTAAAATGGTTGAAGAATTAAAAAAAAAATTATTGGGAGAGTTTGAAAAATTAAAACTAACGCTAAAAGTGAGTGGGAAAACATTTTGATCGTCTCAGTGACTCAGAATTGCAGCATTTAATTTCTAAACTGATATTAATTTATTATTGTATTAATTAATTAATTGTATGCTTATTATGTATTAATTTATGATTATTATCATGCTGAAATTTCTCTCCCAACTGCTAAATATGTTCTGCCAAAAAAAACCTTTTCTTCTATTTTTTTTACTATTATCTCGAAGGAACTTTGAAAAAATATATTTCTATTCTTCTTCTTCTTCTTCTCCGAAACGATATTTTTCCCCGAAAAATTAATAAAATCGAACAACCGGCCCGTCGTTCCTAAATGAATCCTTTCCGTATATTTTTCCTCCGTTTTTTCCCCTTTCTTTCAACGATAAAATAACCGAGGGAAAAGAGACGTCCTCGAGGGAACCAGTGCTCTCAGCAGTACAGTCTTTGCCATACAGAGATAAAAGTTTTTGCGTGTTCTCATACGCGAAGATGCTTTCTAGCCGGGAACCAGAGAAATGGGAGTTGGGTGAACAACCCAGGCGAATACCCAGCCTCTATACACATAGGAAGCTCTTCGTAGGTCGTTTTTTCACATAACGCAAGCATCTGGTGGTACTCATAACGTTCACGAGCCTTCAGGCCCAGTTTTTCTCCGGACCGCCCCGAAACCGTTTTTTTTTTCTAAATATTTAAATATCGCACACTCGTATTCCATGCGCAGGAAACCGTCCGGAAAGAAGGATAATATTTTCACAACTGAGCTAGAGCCCGCAGAAGAACGTTTACCCTCCTTTGCTGCTCGGGGCGGCTGAATTCGTGAAAAACTCATTAACTGACTTTTTCTCGAAACCCGAGAGCAATTAAACTCGAAGTAGAAGTCAAATGAAACAGAAAAGAGTCGAGTTCCACATTAATTACCTCGAAACTTGGAGTCGAGCTGATTTAGCGAGTGGCTCTAAGTGAAAGTTTCCAAAATGGTAGGACGAAACGTACGTTTCGGGAAAAATGGCGATTGTCGGAGGCAATAAAAGATTTATTATGTTCTCTAGAATAAATTACAATACAGGTCGTAAAAAAAAAAAAAATGCATACATTGGGAACCGAATTTCAAATTGCTCGAAGAAATTTCAAGTTTTTGATGGTCTATTTCTGCAAATAGGATTATTCCAGTGATGATACGATCATTTCGAGCAACGTTATAGTGGATTTTACAAAAAAAAAAAAAAATAAATAAATAAAAATAGATATTCAAGCTACGAGCCTTCTCATACAAATCTTCCGAGTTTGAGGTTCGTGAGGGCTAACAAACTTGCAAAATACGATCGCGCACTAATGGCTAATACTCTTGAAAGTAAACACAGGCGAACCTTCCACAATGCTGCCATTTTTCCTTCGCTAATGATAGGCCAACGGATCTCGCTCGAAAGCCTAAAAGCGATCACAATTCACCGGGGCAACATGATTGCGTGCAGACGGTCGGATAAGCAGTTACTAATGTTCACTCGGGCTCACAAACGATCCACTTCCTCGTAACATGAATGATTTCTCGGTCGAAATTTCAACGAACGGGAATATCACCGATTTGGAGACATCGAACAACCTGCGGTAAATAATTATCGAATAATCGCAATGGACAGGGAAAATTTAATTAAATACCGCTCGATCATCCAAATGAGCATTATAGCTATTAATAAATCACCGCCATCTCAAATAGATAATTCGTGTCGCATGAAAGTTTCAATTCGTCGAGTTCCCACGTATATCAATTAAGGTAGACTAATATTCGTGTAATTACTACAAACCAAGGGCTGTTGTGCGTATTAGCCCGACGGCCCTAATGATAATTCAATAATGTCCCTTATAGCATCATTCGATATTGATAGTCGGAGAATGTTAACGTATGAACACCTTTTGGAAATTCCCATGCGTATTTCCCAAGCACTTTCACCTTTCCATACCTGGCGCCATTCTTAATCCTAGACCCTTCCTGAGCTTCCTGAGGGTTGAGAATGAACCAGGGGCTGATTAAGATATTAACGGGCCAAGTCTTATCAAGCGGCCTCCGAATACGTAATTATTATTAGAGAAACGCCTTATCGCAGGTGAAATCTTAACGCCAGTCGTCCGAAAGTAGTGAACTGACTCGCATGCGACGGCAGCAATCGATAGTCACGTCTGTCTGGGGTCTAATGAAGAAATTAACACGCGTGGATTCGCTATAAAATGATACGTTACGAGCTTGACTTCATAACTGCCGAATTATCCTTGCGAGCTTACGTTTCTACAAGGTTCATAACTTTTTTTAATCTCCTGAATTTCGCTACGTCGAAGTTTCAATTAATCTTAATAATTATCACTTGGGTGATAAAATTAGGGTACGAGAAATTCGATCTACTCTTTAAAAGCATTTATGCTTAATTAATTAAATTTTTTCAATAGAAGATTTTTTTAAGCACAGTGACGTAGCTATAGCAACAGTGGTCCAACAACAAAGGCTTGGCCTAAGGTTGGACAATATATAAGTGTACATTCTTTTGAAAAAAAAAAATTTTTTTTGTGATATAATGTATTAATACAATAAAAAACCAACATTAAATAATAAAAATAAATCTTGGGTTACGACTGAATTCAAGACAAAAATTGTCATGACCGATTTGATCTTTGATGAATATTAAGACTTAATCTTTGAATTTATTCTAATGTATTTTATTCAGTATAAATAATTTAATTTAATCGATATTGTAATGCACCTGAGCAGTATGCAAGTAATATTATTCGTTTTCTTTCAACGCTTTTTATTCCGTTTATTTATTTTTTTTCACCGCATTTTTGAATACGTAACAACGATCTGCTCTGACTTCCCCAATGCGCGACTTAGTTTTGGTTAGGGGTACATTCCAATACTTTAAGAAAATTATTTGTACTTATTCTTTATTATATTGGAATCAACTTAATATTCATTCATGTCAATAAAAAAAAAAGAAAAATTTATAAATCAATCCACGTTAATTCAAAATTCACTGGTCAATTTGATCAGGTAGTGATTAACTGCGCCAAAAGTCTACGAAATGTCCGCTGTTCTAAATACAGCGCTTCTAGTGGCCAACTTCGCAAGAACTCTTAATACACAGAATTAAACTGCTGAACAAACTGAGGAGAATATAATCCACCGATACCATTATAGCCAAAGTATTATTTACAGTCATTTATATCAATGTTAGGCAGCCAATAAAAGAAAACTACGCGAGTATAAAGCGCTCTACGGAATTTTGTTGGTTTTCCATTAAAGTATTCGAACAGTGGAACTGAAGCTCCTTCGGGATTCCAATTTCGCTCTCGAAAACCAACTCTCCCTATTACACAGGACGTGCTCAGGACGATAATGACCGGGATAACGACGGATAAATCGACAAGGACGGCTGCAACGCGTAATGCCAGGTCTGAAGAGGAACGGAAGATGTTTCGGCCACGAAGTTCTCTGTCTGATCAGCCTAAGATGAGCTCTCGGTGGTCAAGCTCTCGTCTGATGTTCCTCTTTACCTCGAAGATCCTCTCTCCTCGCCTTCGGTGCAGTCAGTGTCTACGTTCGAGTATAATAATGCCTACAGCGGCTTCCCGTGCCTGATAGCCGCCGCAGGGCCAACACGGATCGCTCCTTCTCGCGTTCGAGTTTCCGCGGCTTCTCGGATAATAACTACGCCGTGTCAAGCCCTCGAGAAGTATCGTTTTCGAGCACGAGTCAAGGCCCCCAATGCTTAGATGCTTCCCTCTGGTTCGAAGTCCTCATCGCATGCTGCATTCGAGACAACGCCACCGGGCGACGCCGAATATTTCTAATTCGTGTTTCTTCGGTTAGGAATTCCGTCGAAATCAACATTTCAAATTGATTGGACTATTTCGACAAGCGGTGGAATGAATATCGATAGAAGCTGAAACGGCATTTTCAATAGCTCGCGAGGATCTTCAGCAGAAATCGGACGCCCGGTATGGAATTCCACGACAAACTGGTCACGAGGACTTTTGAGGGTACCCAGGAAAAAATATCCCCATTTTCTTCCTCGAATTCTTCTTCAATACTTATGAACTTCTAAAACTGGTAACTCAAGTCGAGATTAATATAACTTATATCACAAGTAAAATAATAACTTTCAAAATGATTTTAAATATTTTAATGATTTATTATTATTTATTATTATTATTTATAATTATTCATTATTTTTATTTTATTTATTATTATTCATTATTAATTATTTATTATTATGCATTATTAATTATTATTATTATTCACTATTAATTATTTTTTATTTATTATTATTCATTATTAATTATTTTTATTTTATTTATTATTATTCATTAGTAATAATAATTATTAAATATTTTTATTTTATTTTTTATTATTATTTTATTGGTGTTAATAGGTTCTGTACGTTTTATTATTATTATTATTATTATTAATTATTTTTATTTCATTATTATTAATTTTAATTATGTTTTAATAATTAATTTTAAAATATTTTTACCCCTACTATAATAATTGAATGTTCAAAGGTATACTCGACTTGCCTTGCAATATAGCTCTAGAGCCCATTGCGTATCTTGGATTAATTCCCGAAGAGCAAAAATAAAGAGACCTCGACAGGTTCATAGGCAGAAGGCTGCGCGAATACGATAGAATATATTCCCTAGGAATCAACACTGACGTCACAGCAACAAGCGGTTCAAAAATATAATTATCACGAAAATAAAAAATATTTCATTTAAAAAAGTGGAAGAGATGAAAACGCATCATTAGCTTTTCCGTTTATTTATAAACTGCCTATTTTTTTTTTTTTTTTGCAATAGATTTAAAATTGATCAAACTGATGATCCAACTTCTTCAACTATAGAGTTATTGTTACGTAATTTATTATTGATTATCCTGTCAAGCGAATCTATTGCAAAAAAAAATTTTTTTTTTGTCAGTTTTAAATAAACGGAAAAGCTAATGATGCGTTTGAGCCGCCATATTGTCTGTACACTCTTTATATTCCATTCTATTACATTGAACGACCTCTGTAGTAACTAGTTCGAGGGAAAAAGCGACGAGCCGTTTTCCTTGTCGACGACGCTCGAAGACCGCTCAGGACAAGATGTCGCAGGAAGGAAATCTCGACGCCTGCACACTCGGCTACATAGCTGATCACCTTCTCACAAGATATTCTTAATGGCATGAAATTAGCGTACTGTTTCAATCTACATAATTATTGCTTCAGATTCGCTCGACGAAGCGAGGGGCGAGATAAAGCCGAGCCTGAATCAATCGTACGGCTTATCTTACGCGCCGAGCGACGACACTAAATAATGAAAGCGTCCAGCAGATTGAGAATATATACCGCATTGATTTAAATGTCCGGAATAAATTAGCGACGCTATCTAGCAAGAGGAAATTACCATAATGGACTCTCCGGTGTCGATTTTCTCCGACGAAATAGGGAATCTTCAGTAGTCGCTACTGCAAAACCTGTGAGAGCCGTTGCGAGCGCTTTTCCCTCATTTGACAACGTCTTGATTCATTCCTGCACTCGTCGATATCGAAGATGGAGCGGAAAAAGGGACCCAAGTCCTTCTGAGCATTTGGATTCGAATCGAATGCGAGTTGGTGTTTTTCAACTGGAGAAAATTCGATTTTGGTTTTGTGATTGAAACAATTTTTCAAGGGATATTCCAGCGTTGAGAATTAATATAAGAAACAATAAAATTTTCAGCGTTTTTTTTTTTTTTTGAAAATTGAAACAGCTTCAAATAAATTCAATATTCTCGATTTAAATGCCGAATGATGGCAATTTTACGCCGCGCTGACTTTTACGAGCTGCGACAGAACGAATTAGCCGAACAGACGCGCGGACGAGTATTTAAAATCGAACCTTTTTCCCGATTAATTGACAAAAGCGATTAAATCGGGGTATTCCACGCAGGTAATTCTCACAGTCGGATTCCAATCAAATCCTCGGGATTGGAATTCCTCAGTTCTCTCGTCGGATGGCCAGTTAATGTCATATAGGTTACATTTTATTCGAATATCGACGCGATTGAGGTTATTCGCATTTTAGTCCGTTCTGTAAATAACTGAAAATGCGATTAAAATTAAAAAAAAAATCATTTTCCGAGACGTAAAAATGTTTAACAACTTTTGCGTCGTTAATTTGTAAAAAAAAAAAAAAAAATGGGCCTTGTCAAACGAAATAGAGCGATTTGCATCCAATTTGAAGGGTGTAGGTAAATTTTTTAAATTTCCTGACCGGGCGAGCGTCGTTGAATATTCATTGCTGAAAGCAATTACGTTAATGAAGAGCATCAAACTTGATGTCAGAATATGCTCGAAGGTTATCCACGCCCAGGACGCTTAGTAATTGCTTTCGACTTCGACGGTTTAGTAAGCTGGACGAGCTATTTTGGAAAAAATTCAACAGCGTTGAATAGATTGATTTAAAAACGTAGAATAAACCAATTGTACAATCAGCCTGGCAAATCGTCCTTGCAGATAATAGCGTAATATAAATTTTCATCTGAAAAAATCATCATCATCATCTAATCATCTTAATAGCGTAATATAAATTTTCATATAAAAAAATCATCATCATCATCTAATCATCTTTTCATCTAATTTCCATATTTTTTTTTATATTTTTTTTTTTTTTATTTTCATTTTCTTTTTTTTATCTTTTTATCTTTTTTTCTTTTCTTCGTTTTTCTTTTTTTTTTCTTTTTTTTCGTTTTTTTTCTCATTTTCATTTTCATCTTTTTTTTTTCTTTTCTTTTATTCTCTTTTTTTCTTTTTTTTCTTTTCTTTTTTTTTTTTTCTTTTGATTCGTTTGAAATTTTCTAAGGGATAAAAACACGTGAAAATTGTCGCTCTCCTTTCTTCGTTGTCGATTGATTTTCTCCTCTAAAAATAAAACGATCCAGCTTTTTAATTACTTCCCTCCGAAGTAAAGCGTCGATGAACCGGTAGCGGCGACTGGTTCAGCCACCTAACGAACATGTACCGAAGATCTTTCCTCCCATTGCCCACATCTGCCCTGGAAGGAAGCGGGGGCCGAATCAAATTAAACTGCATTCCTCGGGCCAATTCGAAAATCGTCCCCAAAAAGTAAAAGGGCTCGAATTCAATTAGGGAACCGAGGTAAAGACAGGTAATATCCACAAATAGGAAATCGCAGTGATTCGAAGTGGAAATCCTTCAATACAATTATCATCAGTTTTATGACACAATTTCGCTCAAACACGGGCAATAATCGACGAGAGATAAAATGGCAATGAAGCTGATATATGAGCGATAAATGGATAATGGACATAGGAAGCGTTCCGTACTCCCTTTAAACAATGCACTTGCAATTGAGCTAACGCCTTGAAAATTATAGTAGATTACGGACATTGCTTTAGCGCAGTTGAACGTTTCGAAAGGAATGAACAGCAGGCAAGTTGATGAACGGTTGGAAGAGCCAAAAGTAGAATTTCTCTTGTCGGAAGGAGCTGATGGGGAACGTTTGCGAAGTCCTCAGATGCCGGCCGTTAATGGAATACCACTCGAGGTTGGAAAGACTCTCAATGTAGAACTCAATGGCAGTGGAAAGATTTCCCTTTTATAATCGTACGCTTGTGTGATTTAATTGGGATTTATGAACTGGAAAAAGTTCGGTTAAACAGAAGACATTGCCTAGTGTGAAAATTGCTGGTTTGTTGATTATCATTAATAATATTTAGTATACATCTTAGGGAAAGATCTTAAAAGGTTGTTAAGAATCGACATCGATTGAGCTGAAAATAATCTGAAGAGAAAAAAGCTTACATAAGCGCAACTTGACTGAAATATTGCGCCGAATCTGCAAGCGCGGAACAGCGGTGCGCTCTGAGCGCAGTTCATTTTTCAACGGGGATTTCCAAGTAGAAACGAATGACTTTCTTTCCCAACCCCAACAGGAGACGTCCATCTCCGACCGCAGACGTGATCCGTCGGATCACAAAGGAAGTCGAGGGAGGGTGAAATAATTCAGCTTAGGAAAGAAGACGAGTCGACGAAGACAAAAAAGAAAATAAAAAATCCCCGCCGCCGTCGCTGGTGAAAAACGACGGGCAAAAAAAGCAAAAGCAGACATAATTTTAATGACTGAGGACGGCGAATGGCATTTGCATGTTAATGAAAAGCGGGGTCATTAATAACTTTTCCCCAAGGTGGAAAAAGTCATTTGGGTTTTCAGAGGGAAAAGCCGACGGATAGGAAGGGTTAGGCGATGAGGGAATACCGAGCCGAGCTTTTGACAGGTTGGAGCCTTGCTCGGCTACTTCCTACCGAACATCACGAGCTAACCTCACATACAACATAACCATACCCGTCATCAGATACCGTTCCGACTCTCGCCTGAACGTACAGCTTGACAACCGACACTTTTCTCGTGAGCGGCCGGCGATTATTTCTGCTTAAATTTGAATAATCAACCCGCCGTACAAGGGATTTCGCCGTACGCGATGATTATAAAAAATAACCGCGAGCCGGGGGACTAAATGCACAATACTAGCATAATGAGTATCGAGGAAATGCAACGGCGACCGCAATTAAAATGGAATATTTAAAAAACGTATTTATTCGTACGAGGAACGTTCGAAATAAACGGCGGAGAGATCGGTTCGAGCTAGTACGCGAGCTGTAGTTTAAAACTGATGAAGAACCAATTTCAACTATTAGAACGGTCCGTGAATAAACGGACAGTGTAAACAAAATCCGAACGGCGCAAAGATAGGGGCCTAATACGCCTCCGAGCTTAACCCATTTTCGAAATAATTATGTAAATGTTATGAGAGCGGATCCAGAGCTCGAGTTAATGGCAGTTAATAACCGAGGAGTCGCCTGCGTTTTTTTTCCGTTTCTCATAACACCATGGAGGGACTTCGTTTTCATTGTTTTGTCCGCACTACTCGATCGAACGTAATAAGCGTAATTTTCGAACTCCCAGCAACAGTTACGGGATGAAATCGTCCGCTTCGTAATTAGACCGCTCCCATGACAGTTTTGTCCCTTTTAATCAAAGATAACTTCCCCTCTTGATTTTGAGAGCGATATAGAACTATTTTGACGGGGATTTTATCGTTTTCAGACGCCGAGAAAGTCTCCTTAGACGCATATAAACATTTTTTAATGATGACTCACCCCTGGCGTGGTGGCTTGAGGTCCGAACGGGTAGGTAGTCCATTGCAGGGTACCCTCCCGAGAGGTGTCGAGGAGCACAACTGTAACAGAAAAGAGGGAAAAATTCATTAAACTCGTATCGAATAAAAAAAAAAATTGAATTCAAATTTTTATCGTTAATTTAGCAATAGTTAAGATTTTGAAGGAGGTTAAATATTCCAAAAATTGCACTCTCACTACTCTCACATCGCCCTACTACTCCCACTCCACTCACCCTACTACTCTCAATCAATTCACCCTACTACTTTCATTCCACTCACCCTACAACTCTCAATCCATTCACCCTACTACTCTCACTCCACTCACCCTACTACTCTCACTCCACTCCCCCTACTACTCTCACTGCACTCCTTCTACTACTCTCACTCTACACACTCTACTACTCTCATTCCACTCACCCTACTACTCTCCCTCCACTCACTCTACTACTCTCCCTCGACTCACCCTACTACTCTCCCTCCACTCACTCTACTACTCTCCCTCGACTCACCCTACTACTCTCCCTCCACTCACTCTACTACTCTCACACTACTTGCTCTACAACTCTCACTACACTACTTCCATTTATTTATTCACCGGCCAAGGTCACACTTGATTGACGGGCCAATCGAAATTGTTCATGCTCTCGGACGTTGTTTTCTCCATTTCCCCGCTCGATGTTGACCCGTGTCCCGCCCGGTGGCAAATCCTCTGTTTATCCGAGGACGACGTACACGTCACGTTCCAACCCCGGCGGTGAGTAAAATTGGGGCTTTGTGTAAAGAGTCGATTGAGGCGAGCTATTTGCATAGCTGATGGGCATCGCATCGCCTAGGTCTCCGGCATCGCATCGCTGTAATCGCCTCATCCGCGGACGCGAACAGTCCTTTCCGTTCAAATATTCACGTTCCCCTTCTCCACCGTTCCAACTTCTCAGTCCATCAGAAACGTTCAATGTTTCAAAATTACCTTCCTCGTCTTAACGGTGCGAATGTCCGTGCTAAAGTCCTCCCAACTCGTTTTTTTTTTTTCTAATTGGATAATATGGCGGACGAAACGGGTGAACTAGTCTGCGAATATGACAGGCATGATGTTTCACTTAGGGAGCGGATCGATATTCAGCAAACCGCGCTTTAGCGTTTTCCCGAGCGCCTTATTCAACTTTCAACGCCAATTATCCCGTGCTCTTGCGATTCCTTGATTAAACCATTATTAGTTCCACAAACGGTTCATGCATGGAATTAAGGCTACCGGTTCGGCTAGTTGGAATATTAATGGGGAATATTTAAACGGGGATCGATCCAGTTCAATGGACGCAAAGGGCTGCGGAGATATTCGGAGCGATCCGATTGCGAACAACAGTGGATCCCGCCCCACTCACTAATTCACAGTAGTCGCCCATCCACTGTGGTCGCTCCACTCAGTCTACTCGCGCCACATGCTCCACTCACTCCAGACTCTCCACCCACTCTACTTGCTCCATTTGCTGCACTCACTCCACTCGCTGCACTCACTCCACTCACTCCACTCGCTGCACTCACTCTACTCACTGCACTCACTCAACTCACTGCACTCACTCTACTCACTACACTCACTGCACTCACTCTACTCACTACATTCACTGCACTCACTCTACTTACTACACTCACTCCACTCACTCTACTTGCTTCACAGACTCTACTCACTTCGCTCACTGCACTCGCTCTACTCACAACACTCACTTCTCTCACTGCACTTACTCCACTCACTTCACTGCCCCAAACACTCTACTCGCTAAACTCACTTTACTCGGTTCACTCTCAATATACCTCGAAAACAAAAAATAACTTCTTTTTTTTTTTAATTGATTCTAAATGAAATTTTCTCAATTTGCTTACACACAAACTCTTCTTACAAAATTCGCGAACGTGGCGAAACAAAATTCCAAAGTTGAAACCTCAAAAGTTTGAAAATCAAAAAATTTTATTAATTGATAGAATTTGAATCTTTTCACTTCAAATTCGAATTCCACGTGTAATTTCCTATAAGAATGAATAACAAAATAATATTGAACAGCACTGTAAGTATTTGCAGCGATTTTCAAAATAGAAAAATATAACAACAGTGCGGTACTAAAATGAGTCAAAACTGGACGTTGTCGTCAACTTTCCGCCGTTTTAACGTCAAATTCGGATTCAGCGTTAAATTTCCTATAAGGAGAGCATTCAAAATTGCTTAAAAACAAATGCTTAATATTTCACCATTGCCGATGCCAGCGGAGCTCGAAAGTTCGGCCGGTGAAAAAGTCGATTTACGGAAAATAATTTCTCTGGCGCTGTTTAAATTTTTTTCGCCAAATTTTTTGCTATGTACGTGTGTAAGGCAACCAAATGAAGACTCCTGCATGATAAAACAAATGATTCACATCAATTTTGACCCCGAAAATCACGGTTAAAGTCCAATTTTCGAGCTTTCAAAAACTGATTTTTTTGGACCACTTGCAGATTTTTTTGGAAATTAAAAAAAATCACAAAAATACATCTTGGTAAGATACAACTTCCCTTAAAATTTCAGATTTTTATCTGTATTGAGAGACGAGTAAAAATTCGTTAAATGATCGGTTGAAAAGAATCGCAGGGGGACCCCTTGGATTTTTCGCGAAAATTTTTTTGAAATCGATTTTGTTCAAATTCAGCATAATGATAGTTGATGATGTGTATATCAATAATATATGGTTCATTCTTTGTTTCTTTTGCATTAAATTGATGAAAATAATGTTCAAAGTTGAAAAATGTGATGTTTTCGCGTATAGTCTGCTAATATTGTTGAATAACGCAAAATCGGTTGAAAAATGGATAGGTACATTACATGGGGAAAATGGGGACAGTTTAATTACCTATCTTCTGGTATATTCAAACATCTGAATTGACGAATCCCCGTCGTTTCCCCTATAGTTACCAATCTGTTTTGTCGGCGGAAACGTTCACAAATGTATCACATTATTATTGAACCACTGTAAAATCACAAGCGGTTTTTTTTTTCAATCGGAGAAACATTTGCAATGCGTGAAAGAGCGAAAGAGGTGAGATAAACGTTTTACTCGAGTCCGGACAACCTTCGACTTTTGAAGGACGACGATTGAAGGCGAGCATGAATGATCGCTTTTCTGGCTGACAGTTAATAAACCCGTCTGTCAATTTCGTGACACCCATTCACAGAGACCGACCAAAGGCTATTGTGGCTTCCATTGGAGCCCGGTTTCCGAACCGGACCGATACGAAAACGGACCCTCAAGTTCGACAAAGGGTCGGTGATTTTTCACGTTATCGGTTGTCAATCACGATCGTCCGCTTTTACCGTCTTGCGGACGTGACTTCGAAATCAGAAATGATATAAACGTCAAGTTGGGAAATATTGATATTATCCATTTCGAAAAAGTTGGCTGGACGTGGGAAAGGTTTATTTTCGTCTTTATTTCCATATTTTCCGGGGAATATTACTCCGTTCTATAAACAATTCCCTAGTCTCCTTATTTCTATTGTCAATCGGAGGTCACGAGTTTTCGAATAACGTTAAAAATCCACACTTGAGGCGTTCTTCGTAAGGTTGCAGCGAATGAGGTATCTCTGCATCTCCAGGAAGTTATATGCCCTTGAAAAATTACGAGCGTCTATTGAACCTGATTTTATATCTAAGCGTTCGAGAATGAGACTTATCAACGAGCAATTGCAGCGATCGATCAATTTGTAACTCTGTCTGGCTCTGGTTTATTACTATTCGAAGGAAGTCTCAATGACTTTACGAATCAATCCAAGCCATCAAACACCTAGGGGCTGAGGAATCCGGAAAATTACGACGTCGTTGAAAACCGATTATAGTGAAAAAATAACTCCACGTCACAACCGTTTCGAAACATGAAGAAACCGGTTTTCGAATGGACCGAGCAGTTTAGCTAGTTGCTATTAAGGGGAACCTTTGAAATTTTCAAATTTAGGTATTGTAGATAGAAAAAAAATTTTCGGAGCCCGGTATAGGAAGGGCGAAAATCTTTTAGCTTGATTGCTCCTCTTAGGACCGAGATGAAGCCTCCGGTTCCGCCCACGCTCTGCTTCCGTCTCATACAGAAAACTTCTCACGGCCAAGACGATCCGAAGGGTGTAGGTGGCGCGGTCAGGACATGCATGGGATGTCAGATATCAATCTGTTTGAGCAACGAGTGGGTGTCCGGGGTGTTCATGACGAGACTTCATGATATTCCAGTGAATGTCACACAAATAACGTCTGGTTCAGGTAAAAGCACTGACGAGAAATTCCCTGCACAACTAGCTGATATTTTGGATATTAAAGGGGCCATAGTTTTCTTTGTTTCTCTCAAACAATAATTCGTTCGGGGGTTGTGAGGTGGAGAAAAACCAGGCGACTCATTCTCCAATTCTTTATTGGCTGGCCGAGCACTTTCGCCCATTCGGGCATCCTCAGGGCGACGTGGAGCCATAGGGTCCAAAGCTCCACGTCGCCCTGAGGATGCCCGAATGGGCGAAAGTGCTCGGCCAGCTAATAATAAAGAATTGGAGAATGAGTCGCCTGGTTTTTCTCCACCTCACAACACCCGGACATCAAGAAATGCGACGAGAAGGAAAACAATAAATCGTTCGATTTAAGCAATGCATTCTGAAGTTCGAGCCGAAATCGTCGCAAGGAGCGAGATTCAGTCGATTCAATCACTGGATCGATTATATAAATATTTATCGTCGAAAATGCGTGATTTGCTCGTCGCTTTCCAACGGCACCTGTTCCTCGTCCCACGACCCGTGATGGATTACTGTTTACCGGAGGAAATTCAAGCTAATTAGCGAAGGAGGGTGTCCACATGTGGAGGGTGGTTAGCTGTGTCAATATGGATGAGACAGTGAAGCGAGCATGAGAGCAGGAAGTGTTTCAAATGCGGAACACGTGGTTTAGGATTTTGGCGACTCGGGGCGGACAGGCTCGAAATTCGTCTGATAAAACTGAAGGCAAAACGAGCTCGATTCGAGTTTCCAGTCCGAGCCAATATTACCACGAACTGGAAAGTTTTCAAACACGGAATTCTATATTAATAAGGGCTACAGGCTCGGTGCAATTCGAGGGGAGCGCGCCCTTTGCTTCCGCCCAGTCAAGTTCGACTCTTTTGACTGATTGGTAAAGGCGTAATTAGGGACGAGGTGTTGAGTCAGAAAAAACGTAAGAAAATAAACGACGGTTTTTCCCCCAAGGGTGAACACGCTAGGCTTGCGTTTTTACAAGGCGCTCATTCGTATAATTACTGTACCTATAGTTCAAATAGGAAGGGAAAAAATTGTATAAAAACCCGAACAGAAAAATGTCGTTTCACGCTCTCCGGGGAGTATTTTCTAACGACTATTGAGACAACGTTGGCGTGACGAAATGGCGGAACGAGATGCACGGTTGAGTTTGTTGAAATTTAAAATATTCGGTTCGGATCATTTTTTTTTTCAATTATAAACCATTCTAATTGGCCATGAAACGATTTTTTCTAACCCTCAAAATTTGATGTTTTACGTTTCAAGGCATGTCGAATCCGAATATCCTATTAAAAATAATCAGTCCGTCCGTCGTCAACACTTTTCTGACAAAACTATAAAAGCTAAGTTCTTGAAATTTTCACCAAAAATCAATCTTCGTCTGACAATGGCTCAATTCTTAAGCTAAATCGCTACATAAATTTTAACGGTATTTTTGAGTGGGAGAAAATTAGTATTTTCCAACGTTTTTCAGAAAAAGGTGTATTTGGTATCAATTTCCATAGATTTTTGGACGCTGAATCGAATGAGACCATCGCGGAGTAGATAGCTTTATTGGTTCTCGAGTTTTTGCAGCTTTTGTGGCCCCGTATAGTTTTGATGATTTTTTTAATTTAGCGAAATCACACATGTATTTGTTTAGTTGCATTCACTTTTCTGTATTATATATGACTCACCGCTTGCCGAGGAATGTTTTTGAGTGTATAATTTTATTATTAGCGGAAGAAATTTTATACAAATATTCTAACTCTTAAATTTTGGTCTTCACATTGTGATATTTTAACTTTCTGCCTGTTTTGTGATTTTGTCACCATTGCTATGCATTTTTGTGACGTCAAATAAAATTATCTATCCATCTGTCGATCTATCTATCTTTTGCGTCGAATTTGGGTGATTTTCAGAAATTGGGCATGACGTTATAAGTCGAGTGTCTTGGAGCTATAAAAATCGTTCTATACTCGTTGGAATGGTCTTTCTTCAACAGCACCGTTCAGCAAAAAAAAAAAAAAAAAAAAAAAAAAAAAAAAAAAAGCATTTAATTTGAAAAAAAATAAAACATAGAAATGATTGAAATTACAATAGTTGTAATTACCATCTGTTTTTCGTTGGGAACGTTCACAAATGTTCGGAATAATTAAAATCGCAAATTCTTGAATCAATATTAAAGCGAAGAAATGATAAACCACCGCACGATCATTTGCAGCGTTTTTTAAAGCATTATTCTTCCACGACTGTATTTCCATGAACCATTCTTTGGAAATTATTGCAGTAAAAAAATGTGCTTTCGATTATGAAAAAAAAAAAAAAAAAAAAATAGAATTATGGATTTTCCTACCTAGTCTTTCCTCCCCGTGATTTCTCCAGTTCCTCATCACGCTCCTCTGCAGTTTTTATACGGAGAGATGTTAAGTTATGAACTCATTCGCTTTACGACAGGGACCATTTATTGTCTGACTGATGGCACTCGTGTTCCGCTCTTCAGTCCTCCGTTGACGAAAGTTTCCAAAATACCCGATCCGGGGACAAAGTTTTTACTGCCGTTTACCATGCGAACGTCGTGAAATGTTTGTTCAAGATTATTGATGCTGATTTGGAGATAGCGAACGAGTTGCTGCCGTTGATTAAATGTTGATATTCCTGGACGCAGGTCGTTTATCATCGGGTTGACTTTTTGTTTGTCAACGGCATTTTTCAGTTAGACGGTAAAGTATATCAGCGGCTTTCGCGTGACATGACTTCTTCTCTTTCAGTTTCTTGACATTAGGGGTTTTTTAGGGAGGCAAGAAAAGTATTTTAAAAATGGCTGCGACAGTTTTCGAAGGCTACTTTCTTTCCCATCCTAATTTTGTGCGTGGAAAAATAATATTCGAATTATAACTTTGTTTTTACTGATTCTCACGTATTTATTTTTCGCGGAGTTTCTGCGAAATTCAACGCTACCTCTCGATTTCAGTCTCGCGCAGTTTCTCAACCGTGAAACTTCTGGATCTGCTATAAAATCTGCGAGTCAGCTCAATATATTCCACCCAGCAGCGTAATACAAACGGATTTATATGTTGTGCCGTTGAATTTAATCCGCAAGCGATGATATTACAATATAAGAATTTTCCGTTTCGAATCTCGACCTCTTTCGTCTTAAATTACGCAACGGAGGAAATCCAACCGTTAACAATCTTCGACGTCGACAAATCGTCCAGTTTCTCCTTCGATATTCGAGTTTAATTAATTCTCCCGTTTCACTGACAATATTCACCTCGCTATCCGACGTAAAATGAAACGTAGCTGGATATTATATTTTTCTTCCACTAGTTTTTCTCCTCTAACGGCAAACGGAGAGCGGAATCGACGGCCGAAAGGGACGGTGAATTTTTTCTCTCTTTGGAACATGACGAATGGCTTGTCACTGATAAGTTTCGAGCTTTCTTTCCAACTGGACCACCAAAGCTTCCAGAATCGAGATTTTCGTTTCTGATTATTCCGTCGCAAGCTCGTACTCACCGATTCTCGTCTTTCCTGGTGCTTCAAAAAGGTTAAAACCCTATTACGTCATATTTAAATCCGATCCGTCCTTGAGATAAGGAGTTGGAAGTTACACGAGTAATATTCGGTAGATTAATGCGACAGTCGTCGTGTCATTTTGACAGCTACAAGATCGAAAATGTTAATACTGATAATGAGAAGCTAAGACATCACCTTTTTTCGGATTAAGCCCCTTTTTCGAGACAATTTATAGCCTACTGCGTAAATTAATTAACCGATGGTCGTGGTAGATTTTTTAAATTTCCACCTGAAAAGAGTTTTCTCATTTTTCCGATTTTCCCACAATATTCCTTAAATTACGAACTCCATAAAAAAATCGCGATAATATTTGATCCAATTCTCCGGCTGGAAACTCGCCAACTGAAAGCGCGGGATTTAATTGAATCGAACGGGACAAAAAATAAATAAATTAGAAGTTCAGCTAATGAATCAATATCAAAAATCGATTCCATCTTCGTTCTATCTTACATTGCCATCGCGTGTGCCCGTTTGTAGCTCTGGAAAAAATTCATCCGCCTCCTTCCACGTCTGACGGGTCGAGAAAAGAAACAACTCCTAACGGATTGATCAATTTCGAGTTTTAATGGAGGGTATCATTCAAAGGATGAGTTTTTGCTGCTCTGTCGCGCTATTATAAACGTCCTGCGGAGTTTTTATTGCGGTTTGCGTGCCAGCGTTTTATAATTTCGGATCTTTAATGCTCTCCGCCTTTTGTAGAGTCAGCCTTTTCTCGGCGATTAATTAAAAACGATCCGAATCGAAAATCTTCGACGGTCAAATATTTAGCGAACAACGTCAAGAGTCGTGCGATGCTAGCGAATCTCGAATGGAAAATAAAAACGATCGGGACATCGTCGGAATTAAAATTGGCAACAGAACAAATTGCAATGAATATTAGCGTCGTTTTCTGCGGAAATTCGCCAAAACTGGGATAACAATGAAATAGTATTTTTGTAGCGAATAAACAATAATAAAACTAGTAAATAACATGAATAACAAATAAATAGATATAAATAAATTGAGTCGGTTGATGGTTCTATAAATATGAAGCTGATTATTAGTTTTAATAATCGTTTTTATTCGTATTAATTATTTATTATTTATTTATATTTATACCTATTATTATACCTACATAAATGTAAATAAATTTTATTATTAAAAATATATTATAAATATAATGTATTAGTTATTTATTATTTATTTATATTTATACCTATTATTATACCTACATAAATGTAAATAAATTTTATTATTAAAAATATATTATGAATATAATGTATTAGTTATTTATTATTTATTTATATTTATACCTATTATTATACCTACATAAATGTAAATAAATTTTATTATTAAAAATATATTATAAATATAAATAAATAATAAATAACTAATACAATATATTTATACCTATTATTATACCTACATAAATATAAATAAATTTTATTATTAAAAATATATTATGAATACAAAAAATAAATAAATAACTAATACAAATAAAACTAATAATCAGCGTCGTATAAATACCTTTATTTCTATTATTTTTTTTTTTTTTAGATAGTTTGTAATTATATTTGGAGCCAGTTTCATCGAATACTCATCGCATACGTTGGACAAATTGTAAAAAGTGTATCCTACATTCGATATCGACCTTTCGATCGGGTCGTGCACGCGTCCTTCTTGACCGCTTCACGATTCTAGTCATTTCCCATCGATTTGTTGCCACTTTCTGTCATTTGGACGGACAGTGGATGACAAAGAACAACGCATGTTTACCGAAACAAACTCGCGTCGTATCATGTCGTGTGTCTTGTCTTCAAGTCAATCGTCTGTTCGGCTATCAAAACGCACGCCAACTACTCATCACGAGAAGATCCGCCGATTGTTTTCCGTTTTGGATTTTTTTTCACGGCGATTTTTTTTGTGTTCGGGTTTTTTCGGCTTCGCTCACTTGTTTTCACTCGGCCGGAAATTCAGCCGATATCGAAGGGCGGGGTATTTTTCACCGTCAGTTGATTGGATCGTTTCCGTGCGGATTGTTAGCTTTACATAAATTCGGAAGAAAACATCTCGCATATGTACGTGATAAATTTCAATTATTCATCAACGTCGCAGATGCGTCGGTTAATATTTGACTGAATATTCATCGCAGAGGGGAAGAGGAATAAAAATTAAGCGGGGGCGGAAAAATTCGCAAACTACGGTCACAGGAATTATTTACATCAGCAGTTATTATTATTGTTATTATTTTTTTTTTTCAATAAAATGGGTAAATAATTTTCAACGATAATCGAGTCAAAAATGCGATACTTATCCAGGAGTATTTGGATGCTTCAGAAGAATAATTCCAATACCTGAAACAAAGGAAAATCTTATTAGAATATTGAAAATCGCGAGAAAGTTAATATCGTAGCAATTATAGCGTGAATCGCGCGAATAATGGCTTTAGTTAATACTAAACATATACATCTGTCATAATAGCGTAAATAACGGCGTGAGTTGCATACTAAAGTTATAAAATAAGGTTTAAAAATACCAACGGTACGAAAATTATTCGAATCGATATTCAGCTTTACTCTCGTTCCAACGGGAAATTATTCGAGTCTAAGTAAATAACAAAATCATCGAAACATATCTAATATTGAGAAAAATAAATAATTTGTTCGCATATCGATAATATAATTGATCGATTCTTCTCTCGCCTTGCCAGATTATTAATATCAGACCACCGTAAATATTCAAAGCTTAGCTCCACTTTGGGCTATCAAAGTACCATTGGCATTATTTATTAATTAAGCCTAGCTTATTAAAAGATCGCCCCGCTCGAACTACTCTATTGAATAATTCAGCGTCGAACCGCTGAAAGCTATCACAAAGGACCGTCTTAGGGCGAAATTCAAAGGACCCGAGACTCACATCTAGTATGAATTTTGCAAAGCTTCCGACAAAAAGCGAATTCGAGCGCTAACTCATTCAACAGCATCTTGCGACCTATTCCGGCGACACGGAGACTGGCGGATAATTATAGCAGAAAAAAAACTCAATAACCTGCACAGTAGTAATTTGAGATCTTCGAATTTCATCCTCGTCGTAAAACCTATGGGCAGGGTTACTTCTGGAAAATTATGACGAGTCATAATAATTGCATCGAACTGCGTTAAAAACGAAGCAGAATCGCGACGAACGATTAGAATTTCTCCTAGGAAAGCAGACGGCAATAAAAACGAACGAAAGAAAGGGCGAAAGAAGAGGGCACGAATTCGACGTTAATCATTCATCTAACGGGATGACAAACGGAGGAAATTCGAAGGCCGTTAACGCTCATGAGATAAAAAATTGGACGAAGAAAATTGCAGGATCCGTAAAATCCTTCGAGCTATCGTTTACAATTTTCTTCCCTTCGATTATCAAAGATATACAAACTATTGAAGTTTTCCAAGAGAAAAACGCAGCAAATGATTGTACAGCGGTTTATTATTCCTTCGCTCCAATAATAATTTAAAAAGACTATCCATTTCTAATAGTAATTATTCCAAACAATTATTATTATTTTTTTTTTTTTTTTGTTTATTCCCAACCGAAAAACCGATTGGAAGGAAAAACTCCGTAGCGACTATTGTGATTTTAATCATTTTTATTTTTCTTAATTTTACTCATTAAAAGCTGAATTTTTTGCCCTGCCGTACAGCTGGAGAGTGTTTGACGACCATTCCAATCAGTATAAAACGATTTTTATATCTGGAAGAACTCTCGAGTTATACCCTCGCGTCAAATTTCTGAAAATCTCCCAAATTCGACACAAAAGCTGCCATATCTCGAGAACCAATAAAGTTACGACCCCGCGATGGTCTCGTTCGATTTAGCGTCCAAAAATCTATAGAAATTGATACAAAATACACATATTTCTGGTAAACCTTCGAAAATATGAATTTTCTCCCCCTCAAAACCCACCAAAAATACCCTTAAAATTGAGCTAGCAATGTGGTTTAAGAATTGTGCCGTCGTAGGACCGAGATTGATTTTTGATGGAAATTTCAAGAATGTAGTTATTATAAGGCAGGAAAACTGCAAACGGCGTACGGACGGAATTTTTTCTATCGGATATTCGGATTCTACACGACTTGAAACGTCAAACATAAAATTTTGAGGGGGTTAGACAATTTTTTTCTTGGGCGATTAGAATAGTTTATTATTGAATAATAAACCAAAATAAATTATTTAAAAGAAAGATCGCCTCAATTTTTTTATATATTTTTTTTAAATTGCATTTATTTACAAAAAATTTTTTATTCACAAAATTAAATATTAAGTTCTCAATGCTACGGCTTCCTTGTGAGATGACTCGTGGTGGAAACCGGAGCGTCTTAGATCAACAAAATCAACTCTGCATTGGTAAACTTAAACAAAAAAACAATGAAAATGATAAAGTGACAATACTCTTCGTCCAATAAATTTCACAATAAATTATGTATTGTATAATCCTTTCAAACTTAATTTAAACTTATCCAGCTCTACAATATTTCTCCTAATTTTTTCTGGTAGCTGATTAAAATTACTCCGCGATACAGTTACAACCTCTGTGCTGCTGAAGTATTCGAACTGTGTGCAACGTTTCACGTCTCCACTTCTATTTTCATTTGTTAACCTTTTGATTTTATTTTCGAGGAACATTCTGTACGTATAAATTGTTTTCTCATACAATCTGGGGAATTGCCGAATGTTCGTTTCCCAAACAAAATCAGGACCGTCTTTAATATCTTCGCCATAAAAAGCAGGTCCGAGCTTGACAGAAAGCTGCTCCCAAGAACTTCAACAAGCCTAATCCTTCGCTATAGCTGGAATGGACCCCTGCTGTTGGTTTATACTCGGCCACATTGTTCCCGCTGCGCTTGTCATTGTCTCCTATTTGTTCTTTTGACTTCGCCTTCATTAGCCTCTGCTCAGCACCGATTCCTCACCGATCCCTCGGGCTATTTATCGATCCTTAACGCCCCCATGACGCCGCGATCTTTAACGTTTAATTTTTATTTTTCACCCTATTCCCAGATCGGCTCACGTTTTGTATTTTTATATCCGCGCATTTCTCATGCACGAGCTCGTTTGTTCTCATTTTTTCCGATTCCGCGTGGGAGCTTTTCAAGTGTAGGCCATTCATTTTAGGGAGCCGCGCCGCTTGTAAACAGGCCCAGCTGAGCCTCGAGCGCTATCATTCCATCATTGTATAATAGGTAGATGTAGTTCGTAGCACGGTTTTCTTCTCGCGAGACAAAATATACATTTGAGAGTCGCAAGCGACCGTTTGTAGCACCTTATCTATCATTATTATTTATTCGTTGGAATTAAATTCGACGACTCTTTCTCAATTTAGACATCAATTTCGGATCTATGGCGAACCGAGATGAATTTCAACCAAAAAAAATTCCCTGTTCGAAAAAAATCGCGAGAAAAAAATTATTATCGAGATTATGAACTTTTAGCGCCCGAATTTGAACGATTTGAGCAACCAAACGGATAGAGCTAACGTAGTAAATACTGAAAATGAATAAACCGAGTGAATTATAACGGGTATAGATTGTCAATAATTTTCTCTAATGAAACTAAATTTTCCCACCAATTTATTAATATAAGGAAAAATCTTTTATGATGCTTAGTCGGCTCGGCTTTCAGTGGAAGTTACCCACATAAATCTTGGAAAAGGAACGAATTAAAATAGGCGAGACAGCGTGGAAAGTATGTCTCCTGTTGATATTAAGCGGCGGGAATTAATTAGCTAGATAAGTCAAAGTAGCGCAACTGTGAGAACCGAGTTGCAACACTTCGATCGACCACCCGCATTGTTTCTGAGGCGAAATTGATACGTTACGTGGGCAATTTCGGCTGATAAGAGGCGAATCTTGATTATTGGGATGGAAAATTCACAGGGAGAAAAAATTCGAACGAGCAGGAACTTACGCAAAAAAGAAATAGATAACTGGAGCCTCATTCGTAACCCTAAAAGCTCAGCTTGTTCTATCGACTACAATGGAGCATACTAATCGACAATTGGGTAACGCAGGGGTCGAGTACGACGGGCGGGAAAGCATGATCCTATCGATGCTTATCGAAGTGTTTTTTGAACCCGGGGGTCTTTGGATCCGTTGGGGTAAAGGATAGGATAGTAAGGCCGACTCGGCCATTGTCTCGAAAAATGAACCTTTTTATCCGCCAGGGTCACGACCTCAAATAGGATCTAGAAAGTCGCCGAGCCGAGAGAGAATGCGAAGATGAAAAATGCGCTCTCAAAATGTAGGCCTCGTTGCATAATAAATAAAATGAAGACTCCTCCCCGTTTCGCCCACGATATCTCGAACGATTCGAGACTCGACGGTCGGATTATGGCCGAATTTCCGACAATAATGTCAACACTGGGTGAGAGAGGGAATCGAATATTAACAAAGTAATTTGTAGGCCATCGTAATTCAAATTAAAATACACAATGCGGTACTTTTTAAGTATACAATACACTCATTTTTCATATTTTTACTGTTATTATTATTTTATGATAATTTTTTGTATATTATGTTTTGTATTTTTAATTTACATTGTTATCATTTCGTTAAATTTTCGTTTTTGAAATGTTAATATTTTTCATATTTATTTAATTTTTAACACCGGGTAACTGACAGTTGTTAGAAGAAACTGTCCCCTGGTCCAACTTCTCTTTGGAAACCGTGTCCAAGGCAAAGGTCTCCGAAGAATTGCCATGAGAATGTCAATAAACAGAAAGAATATTTATATATTTATCTTATATAGGTAATAATTTATCTCTGTATATTATCTTTCGTATTTTGATTTTACATTGATTTGAATTTTCACATTTTTAAAAAAAGTAATTTATCTCAAATTTTTGAGTATTTAATTATTATTTTTTCTATTTCTGCTCTAGTTTTTATATTTTCTTACATTGTTTTTACAGTTTAATTTTTGATTGTTATGTTTTTACATTTCACTGCAAATTTAAAAAAATAATAATTTTAGCATTATTTTCAAAAACTTTTTTTGTTCAAAACTGTTCAGAAGTTTTTGTTGATTACTTTTTTATTATTATAGATTTAGTTATATTTTTCGTATGTTTTTACATTTATTTAAAATTGTCAGTGCATTTTTCACGTTTGTATATTTTTACAATGCCCCCACATTTACAATACGCTCGCCAAGAGCAATTTTATCGTTGTTTTTTATAAACATTTTTTCTTTTTTATAAGTACAACATTATTTGAAAGTATTAACAGAATAATTTTTATTACCTACTATAGATTTATTTATATTATTTTTTCGTATTTTTTATATACATTTACTTAGAAATTCGCAGTGTATTTTTCACGTTTGTGCATTTTTTACAATACCCCCGCATTTAAATACGCTCGTCAATAGACGAAAAACGCGACCACAAATCGATATTCGGAAGAACCGGTAGAAACCTGCCACCGGTCGAGAATTTTTACGACACCTTCTCTCTGTTTCATTTTGTTGAGGAAAAATGTAAAGCCGAACCAGTGTTTTTATAACCTATAGATTTCAAACGATCTCATTATGCAGGAATGGGAAGCACGTTCGACGAGAAGTTCGAAAATATTCGAAACGGCCTCCAAGAAAGGGGACAATTTCCGACGTGACCGTTTGCCGAACGTGTAGCCCAATACCTTTAATTACGAGACATCGCGCGACCATTAGCAGAACGGTTCCTCTTCGAAATTCGAGGCCGGAAGATTTCAGGAGGTGTCCCGCATGAGATAACTGAGGAAATCTCGGCCTAAAACGGACGATTGGAATTTAAGGAATGCGCACACTTAATTGTAAAAATATTTCCGATCGGTAATGATTTTGATGAGGCCTAACTGAGCGGTCAAAGCGGTGAAGAATTATCGAATTGAAATGTGGCTTGATAGCGCGTGAATTGGGGATGAAAGCGAATTAAATTAATATTGCATTTGGACTGGAAAAGGGTTGAATTTTGATTGAAACAGGGCTGTTTAGGGGTCAATAGGGCTTGAATCGAGGTTGAATTACCATTTAACGGGGGCTAAAGAACGTTCGAATTATGGTGCGATTCGGATTGGAAAAATTCCGCGTAAATTGGGGTTGAAAAAAATTAAACTCATTAAGATAGAAAATTAATAAAACTGATGAATTGAGGATAATTTTGTGTTGAATCTGACGTTGTGCGAAATTACAATTTAAAATGAAAGCAAATTCATACAAAGTAAGCGATAAATCGGAGTTGAGGTTCAATCGCGATTGAATTGGGATGAGTTGTGTTAAATTGAGGCGTCGCTCAGGTTGAATGCGGGTAGAATTGAGGCCCGTGGGAAAATGACCGTTTGAATTGCGTATTTCGCATGAATCGGGGTTCAAGTTTTCCCGGCGAGAATGCGAAAATCTCTCTATATCTCTACAGGTTGACTACATTTTCTCAAAGTCGTAGGGGTGAGAAAATTTTACTTCTGGATCGAATAGAACTCATAATTAAATCAATAATGGGATCAAAAAAAAAAAAAAATAAAATAATAAAATAAAAAAAAAAAAAAAATAATAATAATAATGGGATATTACGGTAGCGAATAATGATACCTGAACCATTTCAAAACGAATTCGTTCAAATTCAGTATAACCTGATGATTTTTATAAACAACTAAAGGAAAATTATTATCCTGGTCAAGATAATTTCCAAGGCCACGGCGTGAGCTCGAATTCACTACCAAAATTTACTTCCCTTCAGTGCATGGGTAAGATATCATTATAAACCCAAAAAAAAGTCAATGGCTTCACCGATAGGGAATGGCCGTCCGAATAAAATTTGCAGCAGTTCACATTCCCAGACTGCGACCTCTCGGTCTCACGTGGGCCGTTCATAGGTAAACGGCTCGGCGAATAACGGTATCGCTTCATGCATTTGCAAATTTGATTTATTCATTAACGTATAGATTTTTCACGATAAATTATCGGTTTAAAAACGTTCAAGACGAGCGAGTCCGTTCGAAATTGATGAAATATCGTTTCACCTCCGCCTCTTCCCGGTCGAACGTTTATAGGAAGAAATAGAACTAAGGGATTGAGACCCCTCAGAGAGCGAGATCAACATGCAATCAGGTCACGCGCTGTTATAATCAACCGAACCACAAGACGTTAGTCTCTCGATAGAGGTACAACTTATGAGTAGAAGGAGGACTCGCAGCATAACAAAAACTAGAAAGTTCAACGGACTGGTCGGTCGAGGAAAGGCGAGGTAGGCGCCTTGACACGAGGTCGGCCGGGTCCTGAACTTGAAGCGAGCGAGAGCGTGGGCCGGGGGTACTATGGAATCAGGCAAGCAGGGTTAAGGTCGGATCACACGGGTTCGGCAGCGATTTACATCTGCACGCGACAAAGCACCAGCGGTGGAAAGAGATCGAAGGGGATTTAACACCAGCGGTAAATCCGTAAGTAAGCGCCGAAACCCAAAAATGGCTTCCCAGGCGAGTGTTCTGCAGTTTAATGTGGAAAAGATACGTTAAATCACACGGTTCTTCCATGGTCCGAAAGTACAGGGGGAAAACAATAGCAGAAATATTAATAGAGCAGAAATCAGGTGTGTGACCTAAAAAACAACCGACTTCAACACTATAACAGGTTCAAGAACTTGAATGACCAAATATAGATTTTGACGGCCTGCAGGAATGAAAATAGAATACATTTTCGAGGCTCAGGAAGTAATGTGGGCTATCTAAAATCCAATATTTCAATAGCTCAATCAATTTCAATAATTTAGGTTGAGCACTGTTTCTTTATTTAGATTATTACAATTATTAGATTTATTGAGATTATAACGATTATTAGATTTACTTAGATTATAACGATTATTGGATTTATTTAGATTACAAAAATTATCAGTTTTATTTAGATTATAACAATTATTATATTTATTTACATTATAACGACTATTGGATTTATTTAGATTATAACAATTACTATATTTATTTAGATTATAACGAAATTTGGATTTATTCATATTACAACAATTATCAGTTTTATTTAGATTATAACAATTACTATATTTATTTAGATTATAACAATTACTATATTTATTTAGATTATAACGATATTTGGATTTATTCATATTACAACAATTATCAGTTTTATTTAGATTATAACAATTATTATATTTATTTAGATTATAACGATTATTGGATTTATTTAGATTATAACAATTACTATATTTATTTAGATTATAACAATTATTATATTTATTTAGATTATAACGATTATTGGATTTATTTAGATTATAACAATTACTATATTTATTTAGATTATAACAATTATTAGATTGATTTAGATTACAACGATTATCGGCTATTGAAATTTTATTTCTGTCATAAAATTATTTTTAAATTTTTGGATTTTTACAGTTTAATTAGATTGATATTGATTCATACAATTACTCAGATTATTAATGTTTATTTTCATTTAGATATCAGATTTATTTGGATGACTAATTTCTTCAAATTGCTACTTTTCACTTTTATTACTCTTATCATTTATACACTATAACTTGATTAAAGTTATTTAGATTATTCTACTGTTATTTTATATCGGATTTATGTTACAATAGATTCACGTCAATAATTTATGTATATTATTTACAGCTTAAGGTTGCCCTTCGCGATCTGCTGGCGATTTCTACACATCGGGCATCATCAGGACACACTTAGTGCTACATTTTCAAGAGAAAAAATTCTGTTGCTGATTCGATTGTAAACTGTTTGTTCGCCAAGGTCGGTAGAAATACTTCGAAAATCTACCTTCGCCGATACCTATGTTTCTATCCTCTTTCGATTCCTATCGCTCCCGTTCTCACAATATTCCCGCGCCGCTCATTTCACGGGCGGCCGAGCACACGGCGACGCCAATCCAAGTCTCTGTTAACCTCGTGGCACTCCATTGCCAACCTAGCACGTCCATCGTTTTCTGGCCACTAACTATGGGAGGTATCGCGGTCGGGAAGCCGAAAATAGAGGAATCCGAGAAGGGAAAATCGAATAGAAATTTTTTCACAAAAGCTCAAGTCTCCAGTTATAGTTTTGTTGCAAAACGTGAGCTTGGAAGCGCCGCTAAAACAAAACGTTTTCGACGTGGAAAACGCTCGAGTGACTTCACGATCAATATTTTCCATCGGCATTATTTTATGCCGGTTTAAAATAAGTTTATTTCCAAGAAGGAACCGTTTTCGAAAAAATTCCAAACACTTTTTTATTTCTTTTTTTTTCATTCTTCGACCTGAATATGCCATTTGTTTTCCGCCTCGGCGATAAGTAAACGAGAGAGTCGCAGGCAATTTTCGACAATTGCGGAAAACGAAATAGAAAGATCGAGGGAAACAGTAAAAATATGAAGAGCCAACAATCTCCATTATTTTCAGCCGTCTTCTCGCGCCTCTGATTTATCTTTCTACTTAAAAATCCCCGTTCCAATTTTTCCACCCCCGCACGCGCCAATTCTTCTTCGTTCCTCCGCTGATTAACTCCCGCCACGTAGCTCGAAACTTTTATTTCACTTTTCCGGATTAGACCGACCCTCAGCGATATTCATGGAAATATTACTGCGGGGAGATTCAGGTTGGGCGGAGCGACGGGCAGGATAAGCTATTATCGAATTGGCTGTTTTTCGCAAGCCGAAGAACTTTTTCGGTCGGGAAGAAAAACAAAAAACCCTAGTGCGGCGGGGGAAAGATTTTTTTTCCTCTTTCCAGTCGGGGAGGAGGGAAACGAGAAAAAGTGAGGGTCTTTAATTTATTTTGCGTAGTATACAAAAGCTAGATTAGTTCATTGGTGGGGCAAACGAGGGGATTCTTATTTCCTGAGATTCCATTAACGTGGCAAAACAATTCCACCCTCGGCGGAACGGATTATTTCGCGTAAAGTTTATAGCCGCAAAAAAAAAGGAGAATTTATGAAAAGATAGTTTTAAAATAATTCACCGCTATGTTTCTATTTTCTCCTGAACGATGACATTCAAGAACGGAAATTTTTCGTTCTTTTCAAGCCTGCAATTAAATTTATTTCGATATTTTCCGCTAGAAAATTACCAGATTTACGACCGAACGCTCGCCTCGGACGATTACTAGCTCAATGTTCAGTTTAGAATAGCGAGCCCTGACGAAGTTACGATATCCAAGTTCGACCCCCGAGGGGACGAATACGGGAGCTCAGAAGTCTTTAACCGTTAATAATTAACCGTGCTTTAATATTCCCCATTGAAACGGAGCGCATGCGCAATGAAAATCGAGACCGCGCCTTCATTTGTAGTGGCCATTCCGACCTATTGAATTTTTATCGTCGCCTTCGGGGCCTAGTAGTAAAACCTAAAGGGGCATTTCAACATGCATGACCAAATTGGGAGTTGAACATTTATTTTTTGTCCAAAGATAAAAAAAATATATAAAAAATGAAGGATAGAGAGAGAATTTATTGGTTATATCCACCAACACCACATCGATACAAGAAAAATTAATACAAAAAAATTTAATGATAGGTACTTTATTTCAAAAAAAAAAAAATCCAATTACAATGAAGAAAAATCATAGATGGAGGAATTGTCAAGTGAAGAGAAGCTTGATCGAAAGGTTGCAGTAAACAGAGTACAGTGCTGATGTCAAAAGCCCAGTCTCACCACACAGAGCGTCTTCTTCGACCCAACTTCCACCCACCGAATCATTTAGCTGCGCAATCCCAGGGCTAGAGAATAAGTGACGTCAACAACGTGGTAATTTCGTTCGGTTTGAGCCGTTTTTCAAATAACAATATCACTAGAATTTGTCATTTTACTAAATTAGTAATTAAATCCTATTCAAGCCTCCTCAAGCTATTTCTGGTTCACGTACTTGTGAAATGAAGTATAAAAATGATCGATACGAATTCCTCATTTATTGCGGCTTAGATATAATTTTATACCCTCAAAAACACGTTTTCGTGAGTTGAAAAAATTCCTCCGGTTTAAAATCCGCTCAATTGTCAATATTTACGGAATTTGAGCGGCCCAAGTGGCCTCATTAATCGCTTGCGTGAACATAGCAGCAGCATCGAGCCATGTACGCATTTTAACATGGATAATTCCCCGACTAAAAGAGGTATTGTATCGCTAGGGAGAACAATTAGCTATAGGTGTAGGCAAGCATCCGAGAAGGCTGAACATGGCCGAGAGGACAAGGTAAAGGCCTGTACACCCACGAAGCAGTCATAGGCAGACAAACCGACAGCGATGCTTGGCGATGCTGCTGCTATCGCGTTGAATAACGGGATCCCTCGGACTTAAGCTCCATATGGGGCCTTTACATGTCTCTTCGAAGCTGGCAGCGTCTACCGCGGGATAAGATCAATTAAAATGTCGTCAGGACGTCTTTTGCGCCTGATAGAAAGCTTATGGTCAAAAATGAAAAGCGAGAGATCTTGGCAGGCGGTTAAGGCTGGTCGGCCCAAGTTGAATTTAATTGAAATAACGGTCCCGAAAATTCGGAGAGGTCAGTTGAAACATTTTGACGAGCGGTAAACAAAAGCTCGGAAGGATTGTTATGCGTCCGTTGAAAATGGAGACCTCGTCCACTCGAGAGAGCTCGAGACATGAGAAATCCCTGGGGCGCTTTGAGAACGGTCATGATCGAATTGTCCGTTTCTGATTCGAGTTTCTACCATTCTCGCCCACAGAGTATAAATATACGCATGAGCTAAGTACAATCGGCTTGAAGGCGATTTCAAGCGAATTCAATATCGTGCGAGAGCCGGTTCCGAGTGTTATGACCCAGAAGCGAAAGATGGCGGTCAGTATCGCCTTGTAATTTGGCCGGGGATTTCTCTATCGCGTCTGTATCGGCGGGAAATATCATGTTTCTACGTGATCTACAGTTGCGAGACGGTGACTCAATCGTCACTTCGACAAGCAGATTCAACAATTAATTCGGTCGATAATAATTACAAAATCGTTCCTAATTTACCTACCAACAATTCACCGAATCATATAGAATAATAAAAACCGTCGACAAGAGGTAAATATTTTGCGAGGCCGTTCAAAAATTAACGAAAAATATACGAAAAACGTAGTTTCGTTCGTCCGAAATGTTTTTTCGCCACTTCCTTTTCATTCGGTGGAAGGAATTTCGCTTTTCTTCGCTGAATGAGCTCTATTGAAAGAGAGCGCTTGATATTTCGAAAGACCTCGAGCAAACAGACACGCGTCGAATCAAAAGTCCTCCGACGAAGGTCGGTTTTTCGGTATTTCTACCCCTTTTCCTGCCTCGAGCAAATAAAAGAACCGTCAAAATAAATTTCACGCTCGAAAAACGGAGAGCGAAAGGTTAGAGTCGCGTTTATTTCGAGAAAAAAACCCTCGTTGTTCTTCGAATGAGAAGAAAATTGTCGGCACGAAATGAGAATGGAAAACCTGCGAGGGAAATGGGCATTCGCAGCTTTTACATCAAACGCACAAAGTTTGGTCTTGTTCCAAAACCTCTTATCTTTTTGGCACGCGGTCAATTCTCCCTTGACCTCGTCGAATTGATACCTTCCAAAGAGGGCGTTCGCATGGTCAACCCGCCGGAAGCGATGGCGATTTGAAGTAGAATTGCTGACACTCTCAGGGGGTATTTTTCGTTTTACTCGTTCCTTCCTCGAATCAGGAAGAAAAACTAGAAAAATGCCCTATCGTAAAAATTCGACGAACATAATTAATCTCGCGTTCGATGAAAAATCTAGTTTCGAGTCGATTTCATCTTATCGGCTGCCGGTTGTGGAATAGTCTACTAAAATACTAGACAATACGCCGGCAACAAAAAGTGTATCGCTTCGCGTGAATTTTCCTATAAATCTGAGTCCGCGTCTCTTACGATTCATAAACCGTTCAGGGATCGTTGTAAAGAAAGCCGTATCTGCCGTAAAATTCAGTGGACCATTTATTGCTTCCAGTTCTACAATCGAATATGGAAATCGTATGGAAGAGAAAAAATATCTATACCGTTGAATATCGCGGTTGCACAGAACTGAATTGGTTTTCGGCAGCGGGATTTTGCGAAACTGGTCGAGAAAAGGACCGAAAAAAGAGAAGAATTTTATTCGGTTCAATTATTGTCATCAAGATAATTTATTTTATTAGTCATCGAATAATTTCACCTTTCGAGTTCGATTTAATTATGAACATTTTCCAACTATAACCCAAATATTTAATTGTTATCAAAAACTATTCTAAAACGTTAATTATGCAGTTGTTGAATCGAATATCAAAAATATTTAGTTGAGGTAGTAAAAATGTTTAACATTTGTAACATTCAATATGGAGTACGAAAAATAACTTTTACGTACTTATCAATCGAGTAATTAATTTAATCACTGGATTCATTAATTTTCTAACGAATTTTTTCCATTCACGAATTTTTCAACCTATCGAGTTCAAATAATTGAAGAGAATTCAGACCAAAAATAATAATTAATTAATTTCCCAATAATTAGAACTGCTATGAGAAACGTTCTGCCCGCATTTTCAAAGTCAGCAGCGCCGAGTTGAATACAAGCTCGTATAAGAACCAATGCGCTGCAAAATAGTCTCGTGCCATGTATTTATCGACTAGGAATGGCAACTACGCGATTTTCAGGCAAGCTATACACGTAAGTATAAAAACCGTTCGTAAATACATCGCGAAAGGAATCGTCGCAACTGAAAATTTCTAAGATCGTTCCCACTGTTGCCGAATGATTCATAGTTTGTAGCTCTGTAATGAGCAAGGGTCAAGGAGCCACCGACGTTGGCTACAGGAGTGAAACTGCTAATTGTACGCTAAGTGGTTTGCTGTGTAGGACAACGTTCCACAACTAGGAAACGCTGCCGGAGGATGTAAAGGGGCGACGCGAAATAACCCAGGGATCACGCGAGGTTATCGGGCGTTTTGCGTAACGCACCCGATACATGGAACTCGTTTGTTGAATGAATAATGAGAAACGAAAAAAAAAACGGGAAAATCTGCAAGTGGTCCAAAAATATCAGTTTTCGAAAGCTCGAAAATTGGACTTAAACCGTGATTTTCGGGGTCAAAATTTATGTGAATCAATTGTTTTCATCATCATTTTCCCCTTGTAATGTACCTATCCATTTTTCAACCGATTTTGCGTTATTCAACAATATTAGCAGACTAAACACGAAAACATCGCATTTTTCAACTTTAAACATTATTTGCATCAATTTAATGCAAATGAAACGAAGAATGAACCATATATTATTGATATACACATCATCAACTATCATTATGCCGAATTTGAGCGAAATCGATTGCAAAAAAATTTTCGCGAAAAATCCAAGGGGTCCCCCTGCGATTCTCTTCAACCGATCATTTAACGAATTTTTACTCGTCTCTCAATACAGATAAAAATCTGAAATTTTAAGGGAAGTTGTATCTTACCAAGATGTATTTTTGTGATTTTTTTTAATTTCCAAAAAAATCTGCAAGTGGTCCAAAAAAATCAGTTTTTGAAAGCTCGAAAATTGGACTTTAACCGTGATTTTCGGGGTCAAAATTGATGTGAATCATTTGTTTTATCATGCAGGAGTCTTCATTTGGTTGCCTTACACACGTACATAGCAAAAAATTTGGCGAAAAAAATTTGAACAGCGCCAGAGAAATTATTTTCCGTAAATCGACTTTTTCACCGGCCGAACTTTCGAGCTCCGCTGGCATCGGTAATGGTGAAACATTAAGCTTTGGTTTTTAAGCAATTTTGAAAGCTCTCCTTATAGGAAATTTAACGCTGAACCCGAATTTGACGTCAAAACGGTGGAAATTTGACGACCACCATTAGTTTTTCACAGTTTTAGTACTACGCCACTCCTACGTTTTTCAACTTTGAAAATTCTTTGCAAATACTTACAGTATTGTTCAAATTTGATTAATGAATGATTAGTATAGGAAATTAGACGTAGAATTCGAATTTAAAGTGAAAACAATCAAATTCTTACAATTAATGATATTTTTTGATTTTTTTTTTCAATTCAAAATTGAAAAGTAGTATAAATAGCATTGAAAGTCAGTATTAAAAAATATAAACTATAGTACAAATAACAACATAACAGTAAATTATAGTTCAAATACATCGAGGTCCTAAATCTAGAAATTACCAATGAAAAATAGAGACTTTTTAAAAGTGAAACATTTAACCAGGAAATTAAATTAAATAAATGTATAATAAATTATAATACATAATAATAAATAAAAATAAAAATAAATAATAATAATAATAATAGTAAATAATAATAATAAATTAAATAAATCGCAACACCCACCATATTGATATTTCATGTCGATCGATATTTTATACTAGTCGCACATTTCAACAATGGCGAGGAAGTTTTAAGGCCGAAACGGAACATTATTTTCCGAGCCGTTGAAAATACTAGGCGGAGAAACTGGGACAGAAGAAAACTCGAAATGACACGAAACGTTTGACTGACAGTCAGCCGCGAGTTTCCTATCCAGCGCCTCTTAAATTGGAGGGATCAATACGCGGCGAGGCTGGCGGGCTGGCTCTGAGGGCCATAGCTGGGTCGGTTAGGGTAGAAGTCCTAGGGTTGGATGTAGCAGGGCGTCGTGCCGAGAGCTGGTGCCCTTATCAAGAAACCGTCTGAAGCAAGCGAGCGGTTTCGCTCCTTCAAGACTTCAACTTACCTTTTACTGCGTACAGTACAATCCGCAGTACGGATCTTCGATCCTGCCCTCGCTTCAATTTCATCCCCCATAGTATACTGCAAGTAACTCATTCCATCCTCCCTCCGCTAATGTCTTCTGGATGAGGGTACGGCACCTACAGCATCTCACCCACATCTCCAGCTAAACGAGAAGGGATCACATCGTCCTGATGAGAAAGATGAGGTGGTGTGCGGTGATCGTTCTCCCGCCGACCAAAGGAGAGGTTTATATTAAACGAGAACCTAAACCTTCTTCCCAAGTGCTTTTGAAGAGATGATTCTCTCGGCTCACAGCCCAAAACGTTGCACACCCCTACGAAATGTTCCGACCGCGGCACGGGAACTCAACTGTATCACTTCAAAGTGTCTGCCAGACATCCCTTCGAGGCAACCTCTATAGTTGAACTTGATGAAGTTTGAGATGGAATTAATTCAACTTGCAGGGCTTTGTTTGGGATTTTCCAGACCAGGAAATCCTGCCGTACGATAAATTAGGCGGAATCTGTTGACGCTTGATCAACATGCTTATGCTTCTGAAAGGAATCATTGCTCCGTCGAGTCGACCGAGAGAAACGTACTAAGATAGCCAAAATACCCTCATGATGTAGGAAGAATGTGTAGAAGGTCCCTCGTTTCTTCTGGAAATCCCCTGTACAGTTATATTCGCTCTGGACAATTTCTGCGATGCGTTTTCTGTCCAAATACACTTCGAAAAAGCTGTAATTTGCTCTGAAATGTTGAACCCCTGCGAAGAAATTTGCAACTCTCACTTTAAACTGGTTTTTTATATATTTGATCTTCGCTCAAAAAATCTACGTTCACTGTAGATCCACAAGTTCGGTCATTCTGAGAATGTCGATGCTTCTTCTACAGATTCGCTGGCAAATCAGACCGCACAGGTCATTTTTAGATTTTCACTTCATGTTTGAGAGCGAATTCGTTCAATCAAGATTCACTGGAAGAATTCTGGGCTACACTAGAAAGTTTCCTTCTAGTGGATCAATATCTGCTGGCAAGGGTTGATGGAATAGGTGAGTGAAGCACATCTGTGTCTCAACAGAGAAGCAGTTGGGATTGAAAGAGGTGCAAGGACTAATATCTTACATCAATGCAGCATAATTTCATATTTGCTCATCACGCACTCGTAATTTCGCGTATTCCTCGCTAGAGCAGTCATCAGCTGCTCGTATCCCTCTCTAAGATGAAATATTTTTAGCAACCCCTTGCAGTATATCCTTCAATTATTCCTTCCAAGGGGAGAAATGAAATTTTCCCAAGAACTTTCAGCTGTTCAGCGAGGCTGAGATTTTACCACTTTTCATTCTGGAGCATCGTCAACATTCGCAGCCGCAGCGTTGGAATCCGGCGAAAATAAAACCATGGGCTAACGTGAAGTCGTTTGAATTTTTCAATTGCCAAGAACACGCGTACAAAACTGCGTCGGCATCCAAATGAAATGAGGGGAAACTGGGCGTTGCAATGCAAGGACGCGGGACAATGGGTTGGAGTTTTCACTTTTTTTCGTCCCGCTCTTCGGCTTTTTTTCCCTGTTTTCGCCCTCCGCTCGACTCCCGAACCCTTTCTGTGGAAATCCTCCCACATTTTCAACTTATTCAGAGCTCGGAGGTTTTCACGAATAGCGTCGCGACAACCGCCATGACTCGAAGGCCGACAGACATCCGAGGGTGTTTTATTAAGTAGGGAAAAATGCGCGGTGGCGATTCGAATAAAAGAGGTTTTCCCAGAGCGAGACTGTTGAGAAAAACAAATTTAACAGAGCGACGCTTTCGGCGTTCTGCGCGACTTGGAATCGCGGGATAATTTGTTTTTCTTAAAGGGCAAGAACGCGCGGAAATTTCAAATAAGAAATATCTGGCATAGAGTTGATGCTTCGGTTACTTTGCGCTAGGATCCTCGCGTTTTGCTGGCCTAGCAAGCGAGGAAATCATACGAAATATTCCAGTTTAAAATCACACCATGCAAAAGTTGCAATGCGTTCGCATTCTTCGCGGATAACAGTTAAAACTGAACCGACTCTAGAATGTTAAGCGGTCTCTTAGCTCTATTTCTCGCAAGGTTAAGTGGGTTCAATTTCTCCGAGACAACTAACGGAGGATTTGCCGAGATGAATTCAAAACGGCTTACTGTTCTTGATATAATCGTCATAGCGGAGATTTCGAATTGAATCCTCAAAGGAGACTGGTTACCGTCGGAGTAAATAAGATCCACATAGTTGTCCGAGGGGATAGATCGGCCGACAAACGGACAGGTACAAGGAATACGCGCATTCCGAGCCGAGTGAGCCGTCATTTCTGCTTGTCTAGGGGCAAGTAGTTCGGCCGAACGACCAACATCCATCATGATAGCCCCTCGCTGGGCTCTCGTGACAATTATTAATTAATATTGAAACTTAGAAGGCCTGCCAACCGTTGTTGCTTCTCTTTTCCCCCAGCTGTTTATCATTAAACATTTATCTCCTTTTTACACGGTATCTCGCAGTAGGTAGCGAGTTCATAAGTACGAGCCTACTTCTGAAATGATGGATGGTGAAATTGTTGGAAAAAATGGGCTTGAGAAAAAAAAACTGGAAGCCTCGAATCTCCGAACACGCTATCCCTAAACGTGACTGCTGTCCGTAGATAGTTCTCGCGGCGAACATTGACTTCATTTTTCAATCCTCAAACACTCTAAGACAAGATCTAATATTTTCTTACAGGTGTGCTCGAGATTGAACAACCTCCGCTTGGAAACGTCGAATTTAATGTTTATTTTTGAACCGCTTACTGGCTCGATTATCGATCATTTGTAGGCAATGTAGTAACTAGATAGTCTCTAGTGCTCAGTTGTTATTGAAAATAAAGAAGGACTAGGAAAGAAAAAAAAAAAAAAAAAAGAAAAAAAGAAGCACTTGGCGGAAAAAAAATTTTTCGGCTATCTCTAGGAGGTTGGTAGACCAAAATATTTTTAAAAAACGTGATTCTGAAATAATTTATCTAGAAATACGGCCTAAAAAGAACCTTTTTTATACCAAACTTCGATCACGTAAACTAGACTTAAATTTGAACAATTAAAATACACAAACTATGACGTCAAAAACAAAACAATGAAGCAATTTTTCTAGATGTTATAAGCTGGCAAAGCTTATAACATGACAGGATCTCTTTATTTTTGAGATGTTGTTTCTTTGATGTTAGTTTCTTATTTAAATTTTTTATTTTCGTAGGTTGATTTTTGTAGGTTGATTTTTTCAAGTCATTTCCCGCTGGAAATTTTGAAACAAAATCTTCACCATTTTTCAACTAAATTCACCCTATCTAGCTTTTCCAGTGCTAACGAGTTGACCGCAATTTTTTACGGCATTGGCGTTGATTTTCTTCTTTTTCTGTCGTTCCCGTGTATTTTTTACCGTTGGGATTCGGCAGTCGAGGGCCAGCGGTACCCGTTTTGGTCACGTAGACGGATAATGACCGGGCTGGAGGACCGAAAGTGCGCCGCGGTGTTGAACCGAGTCATCCGATTCGCACCCGGAACAGAAGGTATAATTGTAGATGCGCGCCAACAAGCGACATCAACTCGTTTAGAGTAAAATCAACTGAGGCATACTAGGAAGACTTGCCATAGTTATTTTCAGCTTACGAGAAGAGTCTCAAATTTCCAATAATCAAATAAAAGTAAAAAAAATAAAGTCAAATAAAATAGAGTCAAATTCTCAGCCAAATAAGTCGGATGAAATTTCAAATATATTGGTAACATTTCGAGTGTTTACTCAAATTACATTTTTTTATTATTATTATTATTTTTTTTTTTATTTTTTTTTTTAACAATAATGTTCTATCATTACTCAGTTTTTTTTTCATTTTTTTTTTATACACGTGAAAGAGCTTCCTAATTAGACGATTATATTCTCCAATCATAAGTTCTTTTAAAACCACCTATTTCGACAAATTCGAAATAAAATGTTCGCCTCGAATTTTCTCTCATTATTCGAACGTAGAAAAACATTTACATAGCGCTCAAGGCCTTGTCCTGCAGACGTTCAGAACAAGTAGGCGTTTGGAGCCGAGCAATAAAATCGTCGAGTTTAGGTTATCGCTTTGGTCCAAAACGAGCAAAACCTGATAGGAAAATGCTGCGGCTGCTATGATCTCGAATCTTCTCCTCCGCGAATATTTCTTCCACTTGGCCAAAGAGCCGTAAAAGCGACGCGTTGATCATTTTGCGTAATTCCGTTCCTATCAGACCATTTTATTGTCCGGTCGTGTCGGCGGAGTCTTTTTTAGAAAGATTGTTATCTCTACGCACGTAAAATTCGAATGTAATACAAGCGATGAAATTTCAACCAACTTTCGGCCGCATCTGAACAATAATTGATGTGATTCGAAAATTTTAACGTAAATTTTTAAAACGTCAAACGAACGCTGGGCGATAGAACGAGAGCGATTTCAGCAGACTGTAGTCTTAACATATTGAGCAATAATACCCGACGTTTTGAAAAGATAATTATAAAGCCCTCGCCTTTCGTTAGGTCATGCGCAGATGATGGAGGACTTCTCGGTCGTTCTAATACGAATCTCAAGGCCCGAATCGGAGACCTTGAAGCCGTAATCTCTCCGCTCCCAAAAGACCACCGGACGAATGGAACTTATCGAAAGCACTTCTACAGCTTCCAAGTGTTCATTACCCTCTCTCTTCGAGAATAGGTGCCCCTCGTCCCAATCAAGTTTACAACGCAAAGGACTCGGGCTTTCAAGAAGATGGTGCTGTCGGTTCGGTCGGCGTGGAGGGGGCACCGCAAGCGGGCATTTCAGTCTGGCGACCCAGTGGCCATCGTAGCAGCGGACACCTTCCTCTCTTCGTGTCTTGTTGCCTTCCTGGTCACCGCAAGTCGTTCCAACTACCCTTCCCTTCCTCATCCTGTCTCGTCCAATGATTAATAGCGTTCTCCTTTAATTCCATTAGAGGACAGGTGCTTCTTCACTGACCACCGATTCTCCTCCGGCTACCTCATCCTCCAACCAACGGACCGAACGACCTCAGAGCTGTCTCCGCTTCCTTTGCCTGTAATAACGCTCTAAACATCTTAACTAACCGTGGTAAAACTCCTGCGGCTTCCTCCGTTGCGAATGGTAAGAGAAAATCGATCAAAACTTTACCGTGCTACCTGGGAGCGAAATGGGTGGTAGCCGGAATTTTGAAAATTGAATTGAATCGTCTAAAAAAATAAAATAAAAAAAAGATTCAACAATTGGCCGTCTTGTGAAATTTTCTCTCTTTGAATAAATCATTTTCGACGCTGGAAATGGTTTTTTCCTGCCTCTCGAAAACTGTTTATTTTTTCGGAAGATTAACGTCCTTTAGAATGACTCGAGCTACGCACAAAACGCAACCTCTTCACACAGACCAAGTGTGAAGAAACAAGGAAAACTTGTTTTCCCTTTGTTCGCCACCTGAGTAACGGTCGTCAGGTGAGGACAACTGCAGTTGTTCAGATGTTATGACGGTAGACAACGAAGCTGTATAAAAACGAAGCCCGTCGAAGGGGACATGGTAATGACGTCTTCAGACTACACAAAGATTGAAGGTCCACATGTGTCATATTTCATCACTTCAACCAAGTCAGACCTTCTGTCTCCAGGGGATCGCAAGGTGCTCTCAATATCCGTATAGACATGGATGAGAAAAGGGAGCATGATTTTGTATGGAAGGGAACGAGGCGCCACCTGTCGTCCATGTTCGTGGGAACGATGACAGCAGCTCGGCTGGAAATTGCATCAAAATTCAACAACGACGAATAGTTAGATAGCGTCGAATAAGATAGAAGAGATATTAAATAGAAATTGATACTGCGGAAATTATTTTTCACATTATACGATTTATTTTTGGTCCAATAATCGATCGATAAGGAAAACGAATAATCAGCGACCGAATCAAGATTTTCGAAGAAACCGTAAAGGCGGATATATATTAGCTAATAGATCGTCCGGGGGGACATAAATGTGCAGTGAAGAGGGTGAAGGTTCGATGAAAGAGCAGGAAGGTATATGTGCTAATTACAATGCGAAGAGAGGCCCAATTCCGAAACGAAAGGAGAGCAGCTTTGCTAAAGGGACGTTAGAATAGAAGTCTCCGGGGTTCGAAAAATGGCATCAGATTGCCGCAGTGTATATTGCGAGTGCGAGAGAGAAAAATAAAGAAGAGGGGCATTAGGCTAATTAGCGAAGCAAAAGGGGTAGGTTTGAGGGAGGGATCATGCAAGGGCAGAAGAGATGAATCAGAATCTGCGTACGAGTCGTCAGCTCCAGTGCCAATTTGCACTCTACCTCTTCCGTTCCCTGTCCTTAGATATTCTCACACGGGGATATTTCACTGACGTAATTACAACTACGTTACCACTGGTGAGTTTCAGTGGCATGCACTTCACTTGAGCTCTCCAGTTTCCTTTCATCTGTTCGAGATTTGATTGCAAGCTCAACACGGGACCGCCATTTACCAGGTTTGGAGGAGGCGAATCGCGTGTGGACCGATTTGGATAACGATTGGTGATAAATTTGAGCTATAGAATAAGGTAATTCAGCGAAATTTCCAAATAAGTAAACTTCAGAAGTTAATTTCTCATTCTCGTCCATTGATTTTGCCATACCGTCTAAATTCAGGGGCGCACGGACAAAGGAGGAAGGCTTTCGTATTTCCGTTAGTAAGCAATTAACTCGGCGAATCAGCGATAATGGCGTTTGAGCAGAGCCGACACGTGTCCGTACGTAAACGAATGCATAAAAGCTTTTAGCGGACATTCACGAAGGCCGTGATCAAGGCAGACGCTTCTCATCCCTTCAGCCGCGTGGCCGAACTCAGATGAAACCACTCAATTCCCGAATCCCTCGGAATGACCCGACCAAAACTGGCAGATAGTCAATACTCAATTTTTGAAGCGTGGAAATCCAATTATCCCTGCCGGCCTGGCTTGGTCGTCGCGTTCTTAAATAACCGCCCGGACTCACCGTGCGATGAATTCTTAAAATCCGCATTCACCGCCCATTGTAAGCCGCGAATTCGGACGGGATTTATTGAGGAGGCGTGGAGAGGGGTAATCATTACAGATCATTATAAGAAGCGTTAAAGAGAGGGGGAAGCGGATAAGAGAGGCCAGGATAGAAGACAAAGAGAGTGTCAGGAATTCCGCCGATTTTAAATGAGATAATATTGTTATATCAATTTCAGCGGTTTGGCCATCATCAGTGACAATCTTACAACTCTGATAATGAATAGAAATAATTATTACGGATTGGTCATTGAGAGAAGCGCGAAAGAGAGGGGGAAGCGGATAAGAGTGGGGGAATCGGTAAGAGAGGGGGAAGCGGCTGCCATGTTTGTCAGCATGATCAGATCAAATTTTGGCGTTCCTATTTTCGTCATACTACACCTACACTTCTTGAGCTTCTTGCACCCATAAATGTAAATTTCTTGGACAATTTAATTAACATTAACTGAATGAAATCTTCGAGGCAGCGAATAATTCTTCACGAACGTTCATAGACTAGCACTACGTGACACTTCGAGTTGGAAAACTTCCTATTGAAACTACAATTAATATCCCGACAGAGTACCATACCGGTAAATTTAATTGGTATGATATTCTGTTGCTGAAGACTGGAAAGCCCTGTCCATTGAGGCCGTACCGGTCAATACGCGGTCTTTCTCACTCGATACTTCGCATTTTCCAGGAGCAGAGGCAGCTCAGCTCGCGTATAACTCTGAACAAGTTTTTTTCCTTAGCTCGGAACGAACTTTAACGCAAGTCGAGTCACGTCCGTCGGTCATCCTTCGGCGCACCGCCTGCATCGCAAATGCAATCGCTTCGAAACTTAGGACGGAATTTTTCTGAAAATCGCAATTTATTGTTTCTGCCAGCCGATCGCATAAGCTTTTTGCCTCCGGTTCGAATGAAACCTTTAGCTAGAATCCAAATATGACGATGACGCTGGAATGTAGTCATTTCTTGGGGTTCGTTTTCTTTTCAGTTGTACGCCGTTCTTAGACGTCATATCGCGACATATGGCGTCGATAGAAAGCTCTCCGCCTCATCGGATAGTTAGATGACATTTCTATTGACGCAAATTCGCCAGAAGAAGGAGGGATAGCAGAGATGCTGGAAATGAAGAAGAACAGCTAAAAAGAGAAAAAAAGAAAATGAAAACGAAATTTTTTCTTTTAATTCTGAACGCCTTTGCATAGATTTTAATTCCTCTTTCACTTCGAATGGAAAAAATTCTTTATTCACTGAGGAGTGAATACACCTAGAATTTATCACTTTTCGGTTTCTTATTCGAGTGTTGCGCTCCTTTCGCTCGACGTATGTAAAAATAGTGGCTGAGGGAAATTATTTTCCATCGTAATTCTCTTCGATAGCTAAACGGCCGTTTCCTGAAACGTTTCTTCGCAGTCGAGCGGCTAAAAACAATTTGATAGCTTCCTTCTCGAAGGAATTTTTCCTATCATCGCAGCAATTACTTGGGCGATTCCGTTGGCAACCTCCAGCGACGTCTTTGGCATCCTCAACCGCAGATACAACAACACCTTCATCACCGCAGACTTCAAGTTCATTCGATGTCACGTTGAAGTGGGTATTGTCCCGAAAAAAGAACAGACAAACGCCACTTCAGAGACTGCTGTGAAGGCTGCCAGGTCGTGGCGATGCTTCTTGTTCCTCTTCCACACCAGCTCGGCTCTATTCAGCAGCCGAAGCAGCTACCAGTAGTTGAGATGGCAGTAGGAGACTTCGCTGCTATTCCTCTTGAGTTCTTGACGTTTTGTCTGCGTGAGCGATGACTCGGAGCATCCCGGTATCCCACGCTGCGGCAATCATCTTTTCCGCTACACTATTTTTTACTACTTCCCTGCCACAATAACAATAGGATTTTTTCCCGCTTCCGAACCTTTATTAAAATAACTCGTTACCTTTAATTCTCTTAGAGAAACGTTTCCTTTTGATGTGTCGGGTGATAATTAAACGAAAACTATTCACACCGTTCCCAGAAAACGTGAAAAAATCTCTCAACTCTAACTTGAGGCTAATACTCGCGTCAAGTGACGTCGTAATTACCGAACTATTACCGTCGAACATGCCGAATGAACTTCTCCGGCGTAGTTATGATGTACAGTCACCTAATGGGCGAATACGGCGAGATTATCTCGGAAGGCAACGTAATTCAAAAGCGAGACCAAGATCAGCGCTAGATTGCCCCGTCAAATATACGACGTTGGAGATTCCACGGGCTCATTAGATGGAATGAAATTCCGAAAAACGAGATTTATTGTTGATGCTACCGCTAAGATTACGCGGAGGGGAAATTAAACTAACAACAGGTTCCAAGGAGCGACTCGCGTATGAAAACTGATGTTGGGAGGTCGGCGGGCACTTGCGTTTGACAGGTCGTTTAATTAAGAAATCCTCTTCCCTGTAAGATGAAAGATATTGCGTGGAAGGTGAACTCAATGCATCGTCGTAAATCCGAGAATCACTCGACGGCTTTTGCATCTGTTTGGAAATTTCCCTTAACTAACTCTGCATCGTTTCGAGCTTGTTTCGGCTTTCTCGAGGAATAATCAAAACAGTAAATCCCAGCTAATTAAATGGTATTTCCAAACGCGACAAATTCGTAGCAAAGTCGAAACAATTCCTGTCTGGTGGGAAAAAAGGTAAGGGAATCGTCCAAAATTTATGTAGTAAAAAAAAGTAGTAAAAAAGTAGGTAGTAAAAAAAAAACAAAAAAAAAAACACACACAAACGTGCCTACAGTTTTCTTAAAAACATATTGTTTATTTAACTATGGCAAAATAAAGACAAAAATCGCTTGGAAACGCTGTCCATAAAACTCCGTTAAAACTACAGTAATCAATCAGAATCAACAGTGTTAATTTTAATTATTCTTATTTATTAGTTTTCAAAAAAGAGTTCAATTATTCGACTAACGTACTGCTGAAGAGTGTTTGACAACCATTTTTATGGCACGATTTTCTTAGCTCTAAAAGTTCTCGAGTAATATTCTGAAAATCTCGAAAATTCTACACAAAAGCTGCAAAATTTTAGATTTATTGAACCCGCGATGATCTTATTCGATTCAGCAACCCACAAACCTATAGAAATTGATTATAAGCACACCTTTATCTGAAAAACGTTGGAAAATACGAACTTTTTATTTATTTGTTATTCGTTTGTTGCATGGATTTAAACGTAAAACAAAATTTTGGCTAGAAAGTTTTTCTTAGGGCAATTACAATGGTTTATTATTGGATGAAAAACCAAAATCTAGTCAATTATTTTCGAGTGAGAATTTTCCCAAGAAAGTTCCAACGCCTGAGAGAAATTACTTTGAACGGCGGAAAATTCGAACTCACATAACAATAACTTTTTCGGCAGAGGTCCCTTTGGGAAAACACTAACACCTAAGGTGGAATTGTACAAAAGGAATGCATCGCTCTCAATGGGGTTTTCTCCGGTCGAACGACGGCAGGACGATTCTTCCTAATACATATTTTCACGGTTGAACTGGAAACGCCATTACAGGGGCCGAAGATACGGAAAGATTGTGAAATGTGGGGCCCACGGGAGTTCGCCCTGGTTCTAACGGTGTTCAAAAGGCGAGCAAGGACTACGTCAAGAGAATGAGAAGGAGAAGTTCCCTACTCTCAGGCACTTCAGGATCTCAGCAGGACGTCCGCCTCCGAAGCGGAACGACCTCTACCTAGGGGCTCCCTGGTGATTGACAGCCGGCGTTTTCGTTGTCGACTTGGAAACGGCAGATTCCAAACAGACTCGGCCGACAACTGGACAGCAGAAACGAGGCGACTTTTTGCCCTAGTTCGAGAATTTCACCGGGCGAAACAAAAGTAGCGCTATCGCTCGTCACGTTTCTACGGTGGTTAGATGTCGATGATCAATCGATTTAGTAGAAAGACGTTGAAGAAACGACACAAGCCGCATTCAGAAAAATTCAGGATGTCCGAAAGGGTGAAAGCGTCCGGCATTCATTATTAAAACTATTAAAGTCGTTGTGCTGACCTTATAGAGTTAGATTTTTATTATTTTCACAGAAGGACTCGATTTTTCGTTCGTTTTATTTGGAACATTTGCTGGTTAAGGCTGGTTGTGTTGGTTAGGGCTGGTTGTGCTGGTTAGGGCTGGTTGTGCTGGTTAGGGCTGGTTGTGCTGGTTAGGGCTGGTTGTGTTGGTTAGAGCTGGTTGTGCTGGTTGTGTTGGTTAGGGCTGGTTGTGCTGGTTAGGGCTGGTTGTGCTGGTTAGGGCTGGTTGTGTTGGTTAGGGCTGGTCGTGTCGGTTAGGACTGGTCGTGTCGGTTAGGACTGGTTGTTCCGTACAAAAAGCACTGTTATTTGAAGGAATGACGTTTTCTCGAATAATTATGAAAAAAATATCGATAATACTTTTTATGCGAAAATATCAATTGAAGATCCGTCAACTCGGAGAAAACGCATTTTGCCGGTTGAAAAATCCGGATTCCCTTCAGCGTCGATCGACTGAGACCGGTTGAAGTTTTTTTCCCTGCGAATTGATATAAAAATTATCGTCATCCCCTTTGCGAAATATAAAGCGTCCTATTGAGCCGTTTCAAACGGTAGATCGAGCCTTTTCGAACCGAAAGAAACGCCCCGATAAAAGGATCATTATATAAACATAGGGAGGACGAAAAACAGAAAAATGCGATCGGCCAACGCGATATCAAAGTTATGCCGACGCACTTCGGTTATTGTGGGCCTGACCAACAGATATCAAGAAAGAGAAGCTAGGTTTTAGTCGTCGATTGTTTCGTATCTGGATATCGCTACATCTTCAGACGTTCTTCTGGGGGCATAAAATGGCTATATTAGGGTGAGACCGAGAGCGGAAAAGAGAACGACTGTCGAGGGCAGGTCGAAGCAAAGGCTGAAGATAAGCATCGTTTTCAAACCGTAAAATCTTCGGAAGTCGTTAAATAAAAAGTTTAATTCCGAGAGCTCGGTCGGAATAAGATCCGCCCGTTTGAGTTATGGACGTTCCTCATCCACAGTTCCCTCGTTTCGTAATGTAAACAGAAAATAAAGCGACGAGGCGTTTCCTTAGCCTGAGTACATTTTCAACGACGTTTTCAACGTAAGCGCTGCTAACGCTTCGATGAAATTGGCCCTGGACAGTTATTAAAACCGCAAGTTCATCGCATAAACGGGGTTTTCGAAATGGATTCCCAGCCCCAGAAAAGAATTAGGCGTTTCGAGTTACGACGGTGAATTTATGTCGAACGAATTTTCGGCTTGGGGTTTTTGAAATGGGACGACCGAGCTGAGCGTCTGAAGATCGATGGGAGGAATTTGGAGTAGAAAAGACGATCGTTTGGGGGCTTTTGTTGGGAATCGAAAAAGGCACTGCCAATTGTTCTTTCTTGACGAGCTAGTGGAAGATGGAGGAAATTAGAGGAAATTTCCCTAGACAATATTATCCAGAACAGAAGAGCCGCGATCGAGTTCAGTTAGGAGAAGACGTCGAAGCTTAGTAGATAATTTTTAAAGGCCAAGGGAAACGTTACTGCAAACTCGCTGCATCCATACGTCTTTCATCTCATCTCTAAATCTTCATTTCATCTGACCGGAGAGGCAAGATCGTCGAACGTTTGGCTCAGAAGATGCAAAATTCGCCTGGAAATTGGTCTGGAAAGTTATGGAGTTTAGTGGGTTATTCGTAGAATTACCCAAAGAATTTTCAAAGCCATACGATGGAATCAAGTTGTCTGGCTCTCAGTCCTAGTGAGTGCCAGGGCTCGGCTGGGGTTTAAGAGAATTGCTTCAATTGGGGGAAAGGAGGGAATTAGGAACAGTAATCACCAAGAAGACACCACGATCCAAATATGTGGCGAAATTGACTGGACATTCGTTTAAAAGGCGTTCTATTAAGTGATTCTTCCTTTGTCACTGAGGCACCATTTGTGTTTTGGCAGAGGCTGAAAATGCCAAGGAATCGACTGGTTTTTTGGAAATATCCTACAACGTGTGACCACGGTTGAAGGCTATTTTCCCCAAATGTTGAATCCATTCGCTCCTTTTCCCAGAAACTTTCAGCGGTCTTTGATCAAGGAACAACCACACAAGACCCATTCTCCCGAATTCACCAGAACAATCCCTGATCTAGGAATATCAAGAGGAACTTCGTGCGGTTTCGGCTGGGAGATAAATTTGCAGCAATAAGAAAATACCATATTCCATGATAGACTTATTTTTGCCGCGTGTTCACCTCGGTTCACACTAATTTCCAACAATGCTTCGAGCAACTGAGTTCTTCTTGGATATTGAGGAGAAGATACAACGGACCATTCTTTATTTTTCTATTTTATTAGGCACCGAGCACTTTCGTGCCTTCGGGCCTCATCAGGGCTTCGTAGATCCTAGATCTATGGGCTCCTCGGAATCGCAACACGCCTAGCAGTTGACTGGAGTTGCGACGTCCTGATCCCAGAAACCGAAAAGTAAGTCGGACAATGCATCAATAGCATCAATGCATTTTTTTTTCCAACGTATTGATTTGTTTAGGCGTATGTGTACGGTTGACGATTTTCCGAATAAAACCATTCCACCACACATCGTATACGAGTACGTAAAAAGGAAGTCTAGCGTATGAAGAAGGCAACGCCGGCTACGTTATTAAGGACTTTTATCGTTACCGAGTCACGATCTGCAGTTATAGGATGCCATTAGCCCTCTTATTGATTCATGCGATCCTCGCTCGCGTCGTCAATAAAACACGGGGTTTCTCCCTCTTTCGGTTCGGCTGCGGCAACGGCCCCGCTTTTCAACCTCTTCCTATCTCACTTTTGGCTTCATACCTCCGTTCTTCATGGGCCGTTCCATAAATGCTGTAGATGCGCTTGGGCCCTTTGAGGGCCAGTTCGTGAATAATATTTTAACTCGGATGCGTGATATGTTTGGCTCTTTCCGAGTGCGCGAGTCTGTGTCGTACATTGTGTAAAAACGCCGGCTCTTGCGAGGGTTCAATTTATACACCTGGTTTCCGCGCGAAAAGCGCCATGACTTTCAAAACGTATCAACATGGTTGGAGGTGTTCACGAGCTGGAGCGTTTCAAAGACTTTAAAAGTGTTTATAAATTTTTTTTTTAACCTTTGAGACGAAAAAAGCGACAATTTTCAGCTAGGATACGATAATGCTTTAATGGCTAGCAAAGAAAAAAATACTATGGTAACATGTAGATCCAAATGTCCCTGAGGATGCTCGAAGGGACGAAAATACTATGCTCGGAGAATGAGTTTTTAGACAATTTGTCGACGTCGAAGCTCAAGGGAAAAAATTCAGATATTTCGCCATCTATCATTGAACGTATTGATTGAGCCGATTGAATATTCATACGAGTCTCCACACCCAGCTACGAAATTCCTGACCTTACTTCCTACGCGGTTGCAATTGACCGTGCATTCAAAACATTCCCCGGGGTGAAAAAGTTTTGAAAACGTCATAAAATCGCAAAACCGACGAGGGGAATATTTTTCGGTTTAATAATAGCTCTCAGAAGCTTTAATAATGCCCACTTTTTAGCGTTCATAAAATCAAAGAAAGAAAACTTTTTGTGATGAATATTTTCCACGCCAGGGCGACTTTCGGACAACCTAGTTCGATTTGAAGAACGTGTGAAATGCTGGTGATGCTCAGGGCGTTGTATTTGATGATCGATGGCTTTTCCTGGACTGTAGATTCGTCGGTACTTCCTGTTATCTCACAATGATTTTCACCCGCATCGGATACACGTTTGCGACGAACCTGATTATAAACCTGCGCATGAAGCGTATTTTTCCGCAACGCAAAAGCCGAAGACGAAATAGTTTTATTCGGATGGAAGTGAAATAACGGAGGAAAAATTATACTTGAAAATGAAAGAAAAAATTTTTTTTGAAAATTTATTCCTCCAAATTGGAAGAGCAATCGAATAGAATAGCGGCCGATTTAAATTCAATTATCTACTCTGAAAAATTCAGGATGGATACGTACAATCTGTTTTCCCTTTAGTTCATAAAATCGGGTAGAATCCTCCTGTTTGTGCGAGACAATGCAACAATGCTATCATATATCACCGAAGCGAATGCGGTTAAACTGATTAAGCTCGAATAATTGTATCCAATCATGTTTAATCCGCATCGCATTACCTGTATCATTAGGCGGATCTGCCCGTCAATATCGTCAAGAAGCAGAGACAATCGAATGGGCCCTTTGAGGCATTAGGATGGCAATTGTAGACAAATTTTGATACGCACAGCTCGAATCGCGAGCCATTCGAGTGACGTTTACTGCAATATTAGGCTCCATAAACAACGACGATAAAAAGATTGGAAAAACGGCTGACGAGACAATAACGATTCAAAAACAGAACGAGAAAAAATAATAAAAATGCCCTAGGTAACAAAAACCGAACGAAGAGACTCCAAATTACTCGTTATAAAAAATAAAAAATAATCAATAAGAAAAGTAACAAAAATAAACTTTAAAAAATGTTCTAAATGATAAAAACTCTACTTTTTCTTGTCGTCGCATTTTTGATGTGAAAGGGAGATAAACCAGGCGACTCATTCTCCGATTCTTTATTCGCAGGCAGAGTATACTTTCGCCCTGAGGATTCGCCCTGAGCGAATGAAGAATAGGAGATTGAGTCGCCTGGTTTATCTCCCTTTTACACTTAAACTCCACGACTAAATAAGTGAAACAGGACGTAAAAAACTGCAACAAAAATTGACACGAAAATCTCGAAAGGCCAAAATAGGAAATTAAATGGAAAGCCGAATAGAAATAAAAATAAATTCAGTATAATAATAAATGAAAATTCGATCGAAAAATAAAGTAGGAAATCGGAATAGAATCAATAAAGTAATAAATGAAATAAAATTCGAAAGAATAAAATTCGAAAATAATAAACAAAATAGAAAAAGGGGTAAAAATCTTAAACAGAATTAAACGAGAAACGTCGGTTGTTATTCAATTGTCGAGGTCGTTCTTGTTGGGAAAACATTTTCAATTTCTAGCTCGCGAAGACCATCTTGAACTCGTTCACTTTTACAAGCTCATCAAGATAGCACTTCAGATAGTGACCATCGTAATTCTCAGCCCTCAGCGGTGTCGAATCCTAATCTCGCGTATCTTCTAGCTAAGTAGGCTCGGTCTGTAAAAAATATAAGCTTATCACGCTCGTCGACAGCCACTTGGCGATATGAAGCACGTGCGTAGGCTGAGCGTGGAGAAAAATCGAAAAAATCCAATGCAAGTGCTCCGGAAACAGATTAGAGATTAAGTGGAAACTAACTGCGCCTCTTTTGATTCTCTGAAGAGAAGACCTTCGAGTCGATGTTTCATTTAATCAGCCGCTACGACAGTTCTTTATCGTCGAAGATAAAACGACTTACTTGAAGAACGATTATCGTGCAGTTTCATGAGAACTGCTCGACAACGGCCGTCAATGGTTTTCATTGATGTCGAGTGTAAACTTGAAATACAAGCACCATCAATGGGCATTTCCGGTGAAAAGATACTCCCAGCGAAATTTCTCTTCATGATATGTCGAGACTTTTTCAAAAAGTTTTGTCAATATAGTCGTTCTGCTGTTAGCGCTCAGCGATGTAAATAATTGGTTTTCGCTTAAAAATCACCGTATTTAATGTTCTTGAGGGTTTAATTATTAATAGCAGTTTTATCCCGTTATTTGTGTACGGTTTATTGTCAGGAATAATCTCGTCGATTCTTTTAATATAATATGACGCATAAATTTAGTGAAATATTATCAATAAAAAATGTATTACTTCTTTTATTTGATTCTGATTTTGTTTTATTATATTATGTTTTATTAAATTTATGTGTCATATTAAAAGAATCTGTATTCTATATATATAAAACTACACAACGAGGAGGAGAAGGTATACGATTGATTGAGAAACTGGCCGGAGGGATTTCGATGAAAAAAATAGGGGATGTTTAAAATTTAAGGCCATCGGCTGAAAAAATCGCCGATTTTCCATTTTCGGCCCCGTTTTTTTGAAAAATTCGAAATGTATCGAAAAACGTGTTTTTGGTGAAAAATCGCGATCGCGGAATTTTTTCTATCGGGCGCTGTAGCGGCTTAAATATTGATTTTCGTCTATACTAAGTGCATTGCAAAGTTGTAGCCAGATAAATTTCCTACATTTTTGTAATTACAATTGTCAAGTTTGGTGAAACCCCCGCGGAGCTATAGCGATCCAAAGTCGAAACTTTGTTTTCACGTTTTGAAAAAACTCTCACGGATGGAGAAAAATTGTGAAACGATAAAAATTTTTTGACAACATATTCGTCAATTAAATCGAAATTCCTGACCCCGTTTTTTTCATTTTTTCGATTTTCGACTTGGTTTTCTCTTGAGCTAAGATTATGTAAAATTTTGACGTTTTCCGAAACCACGTTTTTCCGCAGTCGATCGCGATTTTCTCGAAAAATTCTCACAACGCGATTAAATTTTATGAGCGCATTTTGTTCATGGATAAATTCTTTAAACGAAAAAGTACAAGAATTCGTTCGTAGGTTGATTTTAGCCGGAGCTAGAGCGGCCCAAAGCGAAGGTCAAAAAATCTTGGTCATCCAATTGATTGAGAAACTGGGAATAGGTAATCAAATTTTGGTCATAGTGCCGTTCAATTGAGACAAACTGATCGGGTGAAAAAATCTTCTTTTTTTTAATTAGGCCTCTGTTCAAATTTTATTGCACTTTGAAATTTTAAAACCCGGTTTTTCATGTTTTTTCGCATGTTTTTCGCAAATAACTTTTGAACCGGTTACTTTTACATAGGTATATTACTCAGAGGCGAGAAAGAGCTATCAAAATCCTACAATTTGGTGTATTTAATTATATTTTTATGTTATGTCCCCGCGGAGCTATTAACGTTTGAAGAAAAGTCAAAACACGTTTTTTGACATAAAGTGGAATATTCCTCGAAAGCTATCATATACGCTAGCCATTTTCGTATTTTTACTGGATTCTACGTTAAATTTCCTACATTTCCTTCCACAGCACCTAATCTGTCCCATTTCCGGAACGTGACGAAAAAAAATCCCAAAGTTGAAACTTCAAAAGTATGAAAAACGAAAAAAATTCGAAAAATATTATTAATCGTTCGATTTTGATTTTTTTCACTTTAAATTCGAATTCTACGCCTAATTTCCTGTAGGAACCATTAATTAATCGAATTTGAACAGTACTGTAAGTATTTTCTACGGAATTTCAAAGTTGAAAAACGTAGGAATGGCGTGTATTAAACCTGGAAAAACTGATAGTTGCCGACTAATTTCCGCCGTTTTGACATCATATTCGGATTCAGCGTTAAATTTCCTATAAGAATAGCTCTCAAAATCGCTTTAAAACGAAAATTTAATTTTTCACTATTACCGATGCCAGCGGAGCTCGAAAATTCGGCCGGCGAAAAAGTCGATTTACGGAAAATAATTTCTCTGGCTCTGTTTAAAATTTTTTCTCCAAATTTTTTGCTATGTACGTGTGTAAGGCGTTCAAATGAAGACTCTCGCATAATAAAACAATTGATTCGCAAATATTTTGACCCCGAAAATCGCAGTTAAAGTCCAATTTTTGAGCTTTCAAAAACCGATTTTTTTGGACCACTTGCAGATTTTTCCGAGAAATAAAAAAAATCACAAAAATACATCATGGTAAGACACAACTTTCCTAAAAATTTCAGATTTTTATCTGTATTGAGAGAGGAGTAAAAATTCGATAACTGTTCGGTTGAAAAAAATCGCAGGGGTACCCCTTGGATTTTTTGCGAAAAATTTTTTGCAATAGATTTCGCTGAAATTCAGCATAATGATAGTTGATGATGTGTATATCAATAATATATGGTTCATTCTTCGTTTCTTTCGCACTAAATAGATGAAAATAACGTTTAAAGTTGAAAAATGTAGTTTTTTCGTGTACAGTCTACTAATATTGTTGAATAACTCAAAAATGGTTGATAAATTGATAAGTACATTACATTGGGAAAATGTGGACAGTTAAATTACCTACCTTTTGGTATATTCAAACATCTGAATTGACGACTTTTTGTCTGAGTTATCCACTGTGCAAGTTACAAATCTTGGAAAACTTACAGTTGCTATGTTTAATTTTGCTCCTACGTTGCTCCAGTTGAAAAACCCAATACTTTATGATACAAAGTACGATACATTCCCCACCCCCAACATACCAAATTATAGCAACTACTGAGTACTACCTACTACAAAAATACCTATCGATTCCCACTCTCCATACACAAATGATTACCTACTAAACCCATACCTATTCTTATACCTTTACCCATACCTATACTATATACCATATACTATATACTATACACTATACCATATACTATATTTATATACTATACTATATACTATACTATATATAGTACTACTATATATAGGAGTGAAAAGGACACTGCCCCCGCAAAGCTATTATGTAAGGCCCGAGAGGAGGGGCGTAGCCCCTCCGACGGGCCGACCGTGCGCGATAGCTGAGGGGGGCGAAGCCCCCCTCTGAGGGGGTTGGGCGGCGGCAGCCGCCAGGGGCGCTCAGCCCCTAGTTTATTATATTGGCACACTTGTTTGGCTTTTTGAAATATTAATACATAATATAATTTATATTATTATCATCACTATCAATAAACACATAACATGCTTTTCATCTATTCTAGTTTTAATATATTTTGGAACCCGACCAACTAAGGAAAATTATTCTTCTCAATAATAATTATTCAATTCATCACACGTTTAAGATAAGAATATTTTTGAGCTCTATTGCTAAAGTTTTCGATATGTCGAGAGGGCAGGACATCGAGGGCCTTTTACTTTACCTACATCTCAAGTTAGACTGGTTATAAAGGACCAAAACGAGTCGATAGAGGACAATGGCATTGCCAGAGGGGAACAAGTCCTAATAAGCCTGGGAAGGTGGATCTTGAAAATTATAATGGACGTATACGCACGCGCAGAAGCGGATTTCAAATGTTCTCGGCCTTAGAAAACCAAAGGTGTACAAATTCGAATAATAGCACGGGCGTTTAAAGCAAAATTTTGCTAATTTGTTTATTTAAAAAACAAATGGATTATCATGAAAACCAATATTGCTACGTAAAATGTCTTTTCCATATGGGCTATTTATAGAGTTGGATTCGATATTAAACGGTAAAGCGATCTTCGTAATTACTGGGAAAATATGATCTGCTTGCTGATTACGGTTCGTTTTACGACGTCAAGCGGCTAAAATAATTCATAAAGTTAATAATAATAATTAAGCCACGACGTGGAAACGAGCGTTTAATACTTCGCCTAGTCCAAAGCAAACAGGTCGATTAAATTATCCCGCCAATAGCATAATCATAGCAGTTGAAAGTATAAACCTACAAACCTTCGGACGAAATATATTTAATCTCTTCATGAGACGTACCTGGAAAAAAAGAAAAACCAATATTAATAGTGGATAATTTATAAATAATAAATCTTATTTCTATTAAATCTGCTAGTTATACTGCTTTAGATTTCTATTACTAGGCAGAGTCGAATCCGTAAATTTTCTTTCGAACTCTTCCCTCGCAATTATTAACTTTCCGCTCTTAACTCCAGCAAAATGTTCGAACGCTTTTTTCACCAACACTCGAAGGAATTTCGAAGAAAACTCTAGCATCTTGATCGGCTCGAATTCATCTGCGAAATTGCCAATCTAAGGAACGTCCGGATGATGAGAAACGCGCGCAATGAAGGAGCAAGCGAGAATTTGCGGACTATCGAACGTCGAGCATCTCGCGACGAGGTTCGAGCAGGGATCAAACCACAAGTCCTTCCCACCTTTCAGTGTGAAGTCCGGCGATCTTTGAAACTAGCCAAGTTCGAGCCAAATATCAACGGATCCCATCAAATGAGCCGAAGGGTGGGTACTTTCACGCTGTTCGAAAAATAGCGCACCAAAAAGAAAGTAGCCGGGAAACAAACGCGTGACCGGACTTGGGCGCAGATTGGCCGACCCGAGCGGACCATCATTTTGTTCCAGATCACTGGACGCCGTCCTTCGTCTGAACCTTGACTGTGGAAAAAAATTTCAAAAAAAAATCCTCTCTCGACCCAATGCAATGTGCAGGCCGTGATTGATCTCAGTTGCAGCTCGAAGTCACGACTAAGGTGAAATGAGAGAAGGAAGAACATTCTTTGGCAATTTTCGAAAATGCAATAGAAATTTCTGGTGCTGGTGGAAAAGTACAGAAATCTGATTAAAGCCTCCGAAATTTTGACATTGGGAGGAAATGATTTTGGAAGATATGAATTGAAGTGTTTTAACAACATTTACACTCAAACTGAAAATCGTATCGAAGGTCTTAATTTGGCAGTGTTGAAGGATTTTTTATATTTAATCAACTTAGTAAACTTAGCATTTACTTAGGTCTTCAGTGGACACACATCACACGATTGGAATTAGAATTTTCACTAAGAAAGCACAAACACTACACTCCCAATCCACTCTATACTATATTTACTCCACTCTATATTTTTTTCTGACTGAGAATCTCTTGTTTTCCCTCGATCATCTTGAAATTCGGGATGGTTCAAGTTCAATAAAAGTTTTCACCTTCGCATTTACCCTATTTTCCTTTTCCGCGTTCCACAATTTTCCAAAATAAATAAAAACTGTTTCCCTCCCCGTTTTTTTTCTCGACGGTTTTCCCTTTTTTTAAATCATTTTTCCTCTCACGTTTCCACTCGCCGTGATTTTCCTACGGGAAGATATACGTTCTATTCGTCCAAAATGAACAATATTGAATAAAAAATGTGTTGCCGGTCACAGAGGAGAAACTCGATTGACATCCAGATGGTTTCCGAGTTGAAAATCACCCGAACGACTTTTTCATCGTTCATTTTTATCCCGAGCCCTTTTTCATCTGTAAACCGTTTTTTTGTTTTTTTTTAATAATTTTTTCCGCTGCTGAAACTTCACGAAGTTCACGGTTGCGGAGGATACTAGTGAAAAACCGCAACCGAACCGCAGCGAGAGCGTCGATGGTGAAAAACCGCTGGACCTCAGAGACCCCGGGTCCCATGGGACCCCTGTGTTGCCGGATCTACTATCGGCTGCTCTAATAACTTCATAGCTGGTCGGGCAGGCCTTCAGAAGTCCCTGGACTATCTAGAAGACCGCATGGGCTTCAAACTTTTCCATCTCCAGCCTCCGATCAATAGCCATAACAAAGATAAACTACGAGCTCTATGCAAAATAATTTACACTGAGTAA